>JACDOX010000030.1:1207500-1241726 GCA_014549065.1 Cardinalis cardinalis
GGCGAGGGGCAGCAGCGCGGCGCCGGCGGGGGCGGCCGGGCGCGGGCGGGCGTGCGTGCGATGGAAACGCACATCTCGTGCCTGTTCCCCGAGCTGCTCGCCATGATCTTCGGGTACCTGGAGGTGCGCGACAAGGGCCGCGCGGCGCAGGTGTGCACGGCCTGGCGGGACGCCGCCTACCACCGCTCGGTGTGGCGGGGCGTGGAGGCCAAGCTGCACCTGCGCCGCGCCAACCCCTCGCTCTTCCCCAGCCTGGCGGCGCGGGGCATCCGGCGGGTGCAGATCCTGTCGCTGCGGCGCAGCCTGAGCTACGTGGTCCAGGGCATGGCGGACATCGAGAGCCTCAACCTCAGCGGCTGCTACAACCTCACCGACAACGGGCTGAGCCACGCCTTCGTGGCGGAGATCAGCTCCCTGCGCTCGCTCAACCTGAGCCTCTGCAAGCAGATCACGGACAGCAGCCTGGGCCGCATCGCCCAGTACCTCAAGGGCCTGGAGGTGCTCGAGCTCGGAGGCTGCAGCAACATCACCAACACCGGCCTGCTGCTCATCGCCTGGGGCCTGCAGCGCCTCAAGAGCCTCAACCTGCGCTCCTGCCGGCACCTCTCYGACGTGGGCATCGGGCACCTGGCGGGCATGACCCGCAGCGCGGCCGAGGGCTGCCTGGGCCTGGAGCAGCTCACGCTGCAGGACTGCCAGAAGCTCAGCGACCTCTCGCTCAAGCACCTGGCCCGCGGGCTGGGCCGCCTCCGCCAGCTCAACCTCAGCTTCTGCGGGGGCATCTCGGACGCGGGGCTGCTGCACCTGTCGCACATGAGCAGCCTGCGGAGCCTCAACCTGCGCTCCTGCGACAACATCAGCGACACGGGCATCATGCACCTGGCCATGGGCAGCCTGCGGCTGTCCGGCCTCGACGTCTCCTTCTGCGACAAGGTGGGSGACCAGAGCCTAGCCTACATCGCACAGGGCCTCGACGGGCTGCGCTCGCTGTCCCTCTGCTCCTGCCACATCAGCGACGAGGGCATCAACCGCATGGTGCGGCAGATGCACGGGCTGCGCACCCTCAACATCGGCCAGTGCGTCCGCATCACCGACAAGGGCCTGGAGCTCATCGCCGAACACCTCAGCCAGCTCACGGGCATCGACCTCTACGGCTGCACCCGCATCACCAAGCGGGGCCTGGAGCGCATCACCCAGCTGCCCTGCCTCAAGGTGCTCAACCTGGGACTTTGGGAAATGACTGAGAGTGAGAAGGTCAGGTGAGAGGAGGAGGAGGGTGCCCCGAGACCTCCATCTCCTCTGGAGGGACTCACTGACTGACTGACTGACTGCTGCAGAGGAGGAGAGAAAGAGAGAGGGGCATGCACAGAGACATGCTACCCACGCACTCTGGCACCGCAGGGAGGAACACAGAGAGAGGGTATATCCTCGACCCTTCTGTGCTGCCTGCCTATCCTTGCTGTGCGGGAGGAGGGGGAGGAAGGGGGACCAGGAGGACAGAGAGAAAGCACCTATCCATTTTCCAGGTCACGCCTCAAGCTCCGTGCTAGGGAGACAGAGCCCTCTCCCTTCCCACAGCATCCTTCCCTGCAGAAGAGGTAGAAACCCACACTTATGCACTGGGGCTAGAGACACCCCTCTTTATCCCCACTCCCACATTCCATCCCCTCAAGCACTACGGATGGATAAAGAAAGACCCTTGTTCTGCCATGTATTCAGATTAGATTATTTTTGGTTTATATMAAGGAGAGTGGAAATGGAGATGGGAACAAAAAATAAGTTAACAGCAGCAAAGGCTTCCTAGCTACACTTGTGCACCCAGCCACCCAGTCATCCTGAGCTGGGCACAGACAGAGCTTTTGATAAAACGACCATTCCACCTCTGTGCTTGCCCCTCCCCTGTCAACACATTTGTGACAGAAATACTGCTCCCTAGGTACATTGTTGTTTTTTTTTTTTTCCCTTTTAAATCTCTCTTCAGTCTCCAGTTTCATGTTATTCTCTGCTGTGGGTGGATACAACCTCCCACTATTCCAGTTCTCCACTGCACTGAGACTAGCRATAGCTACAGCCTCCCCTTTTGTCAGTATGTTTCCATGTCATCCTGCACTATGGGTAATGGAAAAGTCCAGGCACTCCATTCTCTCTCCCCATCTCTCCACTGGAGATGAACACACCATTTCYTCCTTCTCCTGCCTCTGTGGGGACTGGACACAGACCCCTCTCTCTTAAGCCTTCCCGTGCACTGGGGGACTGAGAGTTACTGAGACTTGTCTTCCCTTTCATCATTCTCTCTTTTTCTCCCCTCCTCCTCCTTGGCAACAGGGATAGACATATCCAGCCACATATCCATTCCTCTCTGGGTTGGGGGTGAGCAGGTAGAAAGGAGTTCTCACTCCTCCTACCTGGGGGACATGAGGAAGAATCTCCAGCTTCATTTCTGCTTCATTTGAGATACTGTGACCTGTTTTTATTTTGAAATGCATAAAAAAAATTACTGCTACAAAAACAGCCTCTTACTCTCCCATCTATCCCTTGCTTACATCCTGTAATTGATCCCAGTTTTCCTCACTCATTCTCCCCTTTACAGTATTCATTTTCTTACATGGTTTTATTTTTAAAGACATATGAAGTTGCTGTTCTTGTGGATTTTTAAGTACTTTTTTTTCTGCTGAATATATTCTATATATATAAATATATATATGATGTCTGGCTACCTCGTTTTAATTTGTTACTTTTTTTTCCCTCCTCAAAAGCCCTGGAATTCTTACAGGAAAGAGATTTTGAGACTGAAACATTTTTGTGCCTAGACTGGAATAATGCCCCTTGGGTTTGTTCTTATTTTATCCCYTCCTCCACCCCCACCCCTTTTTTTAAATTTTTTTTTTTTTTTTAATTTTTAACTTTTGTTTTTAGGCTTACCCTACTGTGTCCCACCTTCACATTCTGGTTGTGCCTCTCCCTCCCTCTTCACTGGGAACTGGGGACCCAAACTGTGCTTCTGCATTTTTACTCTTCTAGCACAAATATGTAACGTGAGAATCCACACTGAGGATTGGGCTACTGTTAACAGAAATGTGTAAAATGCAAGTTTGTTTAAAAAAAAGAAAAATTATATATATGGATATATGCAAGTGCTTTCCCCTCCCCTCCGAAGCCACCTACAAAAGGTCACTATGCCAGGCTTCCTGTTTGTAGGTGGAGAGGAGCAGAGCTGGCCTGCAGGCCCCAGGGCTGCCATGTGAAGGGGAGGAGACTGAAGTTCATCTGTCTTATCTCTGTTCTGTCAATAAAATGGAGCTGGGTCTTTAGATTATTTTTTAATTATTATCTGAAAGAGGAAGAGTAAGTTTGGGTTTTGTTTTGATTTTTTTTTTGTTTCTGTTTTTAAATATCTTGGCTTTTTTTTTGCTTATCTGTTCAAAATCTCAAATCCTCCACAGTAACAGGCCAGACCACGGAGTTAACACAAACCCGGAGACCCCTATGGATTAATTGTACTGTTTGTGAATTTGTATAAAAAAATAACAAAGATCCTCTTAAAACATTTTATATTCTTACAGTAAAAGGTTAAACATATTTATATAATAAAAGAGGAAATATGAAGTATGTTTTTGAAAAAAAAAAAAAAAGCCGTATCTGTGTTGTCTGTACTTATTGAAGACGTGTGTGTCTGTTGGGCTTGGTAAGGACGGCCTTGTGGCTGATGGTGGGATTTGGGCTGGCTCTGCTGAGGAAGGCAAGGAGCCTCCTCCTGTGCACGATGTTGGGTAACATCASCAGGAGGAGTTTGTGAGCAAGGGGTTTGGCAGGAGGGTGCTGGCAGCATCCCTGGGGACAAACCCTGCTCAGACTTCCGAGTCTGAGGTCACACAAACCTAAAGTGCTGAAACTTGCAGCTGAATTGACTACTTGGTGATAGAGGACAGCATCTGTGGGGGGGAGAAGAAGGCCTGTATTTCTTAATTTTTTTTAAGCTCCAGATGAATTGCTCAGTGGAGGATTTTTTAGTCATTTAAACTGTGGCCCTTCCCGGATGGAAGACCCATCAAATAAAAACATTTCCCAGCACTGACAACCACCAAAAACCTTCGCCCTTGCAGACCTGGAAAATCTGAAACGTCTTGGTTGATTTCCACTACCCAGYCGAAGATTAAAGAGAAAGTAAAAAGTGGAACCGTGTTAAAAAAAAAAAGAAAGTTTGAATAATCTAAGGTGTCCTTTGTCCTCTACCATAATCTTTCTCCTCAACGTTATGACTTTTAACCCGATGCGGTCCCTTTCTGGCCTCCCCGACGTGGGGTGTTTTATTGTTGCAGGGGATGGAGCTTAAGCRGTGTTTATAGGGCAGCCACAAAGCCCGTCCGTCTCCCCCAGCCCGGCGGCGGGGCTCGCTCGCCCGCTGCCCCCTTCCTGCCTCGAAGGAGGGGGAATGCGAAATGGTGGAAGAAGGCAGAGCCATTGTTCAGCAAAGTTAAAAGAGGAGCTGTCCTTGCTTGCTTGCTCAGTCATGCATACTCAATCTGGCCGGGCCCGAGTCCCTATGGAAAGGAGGAGGGCGATTCTTCCCCTCTTTTTAACATTCCTCTCCAGGCCTGGCTGTATTTAAGCTGCTTTCCTCCGCGCCGAGGAGGAGGGAGGGGGATGGTCTGAAGTTCCTGTACATTTGCATTTTAAGCACTTCCAGCGCTGAGCAGGCCACTTTGTTCCCCGCTCCAGCAGCCGCGGCTGGGTGCTGCTCCAGGTGGGATGCCCTGCCAGAGGAGGTGCCCTCGGCGCCCGCACCTGCCTGCCCTGCTCAGCCCCTGCCTCCACAGCTGTTTTGGCTGAGGCTGGACTGGGCATACTCATTGCCAGCCCTGCCCAGCTCACCTCTTAATGCAGTGCTGCATTTCAAAGGGGAAAGCAGTGCCTGACTCCGGCCCTCTTAAAAAGAAACACCATCTCCTCCACATCCTAAGGACCTGSACTATCTCAGGGTCTGGACTTTGGGGCGTGTGTTGTTCTATTCCCTCCTTTCCAAGACTTCCAAGCTTTCTGCCGGGAGTCCATTGACAAAAGCTGCATTGTTCGCTTTAGGGAAAGCCACCACAATTGGATCTAATTGAGCCTGACACTATATCCATCTTCCCCTACTCGGAGGGAGGTGTTAGGGTCTGTCTTTCCTGCATTAAGAAAAGAGTTTACAGTAACTTCTTGATGGAAAAAGAGCATGTATGTATGAGTGTTATAAACAACAGGAATTCCAGATCAGGTTCCCATAACAGCTGAAAACRTAATTGCTCCTGGGGTCAAGCAGCAGTCCCAGCCAAGGATGGGGAATGATAAACCTCTCATAAAGTAGGTTTGCTTCTGCTGGGTTTGGGTGAAAATGGTATCTCCTTATTAAGCCCCATGTCCACAGAGGGACATCTATGTTTCAATATAATATGTGGGCTCGTAAGCTCCATAATCAGACCCAGGACGGGATTTTTTTTTCCCCTAAAAAATCCCCTGAACTTCTTCTCTCAACTTATAAAAAAAAACCCCAAACCAAAAGCATTGCCCACATGGCCCAACATCCCCTTTTAAGAGGAACACAAGCCAAAGGAAGTTGCCAAAACCAAAGCCYCCCTGAACCCCAGTTCTTAGACACCCTGGACTGTTCCCGTAGATGGAGCAAGTGCTCCTCATACCTTCCTCTCATGCTCCATTGTGACAGCACCTCCTCGGACCCAGACACAGGCCAACAACCATAGACCAATTACCACATAGCTTCTCAGCATAACCAACCACTCTTGAATTTTTGAACATGACTCAGTTGGAAACCRGGGTAGCAAACCATAAAAAACACTCCACTACTTGGAAATGAGCTGGAAGTCTCCTGTCTGTGAGCCCACAGTGCCCCAGCAGTGGCTTTGGTGCCAGCAGAAGTGCTGGGGCAGCAGGGCACAAGGCAGGGCAGGAGGGTGGCCCAGGGACCTGCTTTGTGGACAGCTCTGAGGAGCAGAGGGGCCACGCTAAAGAGGTGATGGCAGAAAACAGAGCAGGAACGATGTGGAGGAGGGATGAAGTGACTGAGAGGAGAGGAGGCAGCTAGGGACTGAGGCAGCAGCTGGGGACGCCAGCTCCAAGCTGCAGTGCAGTCCTGCGTGTGCGTGGGGTCCCTGGTCTGCTGCAGCAGCTGCTCCCCTCTCCAGATCCATGGATGGCTCCGCTCCCTGGGAGCTGGGAGGAAAAGCAGGCTCCACCTGGGTCCTACTGCCCTTGGACTAGCACATGGGAGGTCCAWGCATGACAGATTTACGCATTTTATACCTTCCCCTGCACGCTGCGGGTTGGGCTGAATCGGTTTGTCACGGTGGCTCTGGGGGCCTTTGTTTGGCGCTAATAAATAACAGGGTCACGGGGCAGCTGTCAGCCAAACCACCTGGGGCCTCTGCCATGGCCAGAGGTGATCTCCCTGCTAGACAGCCCAGGGCTCACCACTGAACCTGCCCTTTGGGGGTCAGGGAAGGGTTAAAATGAGACCCGGGTGGCCAAGAGGCTCGTGGATTTTGGGTCCAAAGCTAGAAGTCAGCACAGGCTACCATTAACAGCTCAAGGGGAGATGTCCCTGGATCTGGCAGCCTCACATGTACACATGTGGGATGCTCCTGGCAGAGTGAACCCTTTTTTTGCTCTCTCTCTCTCTCCCTCCTCTACCTTAAATGCCACTCTTTCAGCCAGCAGCTCTTTAACGGTGCCTTCTGTGGAGGAAAAACATAAATGGATAAATTTGACTGGGTGGTGCGGGCTGGACCCCTCAGGACACCAGCGAGGCCCCGCGCCAGAGCTGCTGGCTGGGCTGCACTGACACTCCCCACCATGGCCAGCCAGCCAGCCAGCCAGGCCGTCCTGCTCAATTCCCCAGCCCCAAGCTGCACGAAAGAAAGAGCTGGAGAGGCTTCATCAGGCTCCTGTGCCAGAACTTAAGCCTCCAGCCACGTTTGGCAGGGATGCTAGTGCTTCTCCCCMTTACTTAATTACATTTACCATATGCACTAGCTCAATGACAGCCCAAACTGAAATCGCATGATGGAGATTTTGAAAGATCTGAATCTGATCTGTCCTTGCAAGATGAATGGAAATGGGATTTTCCMAAAAAAAACCTCCTAAAATCTGGGGTGTTTCTTAGACAAGGTGTCAAAAGTTTAGTACCAGTGACTGGACAGATGCCCTGAGCAAGTGTTTCCACATGAGAGGGTTACTGAGACATAAACCAAACTCATATTCTGCTACAGAAACTAACCCAGATCTAGAAATGGGAACCTCCTCCTAGTTATTTTCCTTCCTCTGAGTCTTGTTTCTCTGGGCACAGTCTAATGATTTCATGATGAAGCAATTTCCCCTCCCAGCTCTGGGAAAAAAAAAAATCCCTAACAAATTTTATCTGAGCTTGATCCTGTTCCTCCCTCTCCTTTGCCTCTTTCTCCCCACAAACATCCCAGCTTTACAACGCTTGGATGTCTTTATGGGTTTGGCAGCTGGCACACAACATCACAGGGGCACAGAGCATCACAAATCCCAGCTCTGAAGCCTCTCCTTGTTCAGTGAGCTGAAATGCCAAGAAATCCCTGCCATTATCTCCCTTGGTGACAGCTGCAGCGGCACTCCTGGCTCCCCAGCTTCAGCACGGGCCAGGTGCATCGTTCAGTGCCATAAACCCCCCTGCCACACGCTGGCTAGGAGCCTTGCGAGGCAGTCATACCACAGGTGAGCCGGTTCCCTGTGCTCCCCCGGGCTCCTGGAGCTGCCAGGGATGCAGTGCCTCACTTGGCTCTGGCACATCTCCATGCGCTCGGCCAAGGCACCCTATGCGAACTGACCCCCGAGGTGACGGCGATAACGAGATCCCTCGGGTCGCTCGCCTTACCTAACACCCAGGACAACGAGAAAAACAGATGGAGAGACCACGCTGCTGCCTGTGGYGCTGGCAGGGCTGGGTGGCGCATCCCCCTCCCGATGCCGATGCCATTCCCACGCCGATCCCCCAGGCGGCAGCATTGCCCGCCGAGTGCCGCCGGCGCTCACGGCCGCCAACGAGCGGCTCCGCTCCGGCCGCGGGAGCCGCACCGAGCCCGCTCCGAGCCCGCAAGGGTCACCCGCGGCACCGAATGGGGACGGCGAGAAATCGGACGGACTAAAGGGCTMGCCCGTCCAGCCCTGGACACGAAGCAGCGCGGCGCGGCAGAGGCGGGCGGTGCAAAGGGATGGGGAACTTCAGGCTGCTCGTCATCATCGCCGCTGTCAGCATTTGGTCCTGCACCGTAAACCAAACTGGAAAGGCACACTTGGCATAGCTGAAGTGGGAGTCAGTCACAGAACCAGTGAATGGTTTGGGTTGGAAGGGATCTTAATGATCATCAGTTCAATCCCCCTGCCATGGGCTGGAACACTTCTGCTATGAAACAGTTGCTTAAAGCCCAATCCAGCCTGGCCGTGAACACTTCCAGGGATAGAGCATCCACAGCTTCTCCAGGTAACCTATTCCAGGGCCTCACCTCCCTCACAGTAAAGACTTTCTTCCCGGTAAGCAATCTAAACCCAACCTCTTTCAGGTTAAAGCCATCCTCCCTTGTCCCATCACTACATGTCCTGGTCAGAACTCCCTTTCCAGCTCTCTTGCAGCCCATCTGGGCACTGCAAAGTGCTTCAAGGCCTCCCCAGAGCTTGCCCTTCTCCTGGCTGAACAACCCCAACTCTCTCAGGCTGTCTCCACAGAARYGCTCCAGCCCTCTGATCACTTCCATGGCTTTYCTCTGGACTCGCTCCAACAGGTTCCTCTCCTTATTTTGGCATGTGCATCAATGCTCCCCATCATGCAAGAACTTCACACCCCAGCCTGAAGAGCTGCCTCCTGGAAACTATCTATCCTAAACTTAGCACTTCTGCCCTGAAACTCCATCTATTGACATCTATAGGTTGACAGCAATATTTTTTTGTTTTAAGCATGCAAGTGTGAGAGYGGTAATGGAGCAGGACCAAACTTAAAGTAATGCTTAGATTATTTTATTTCAGTTTTGTTGTGCAGGGTTTTGCTGTGCTGTTGGCACAGTCACTCCGCTGGATACCTCTGTAGTGATTAAGGTATTTGGAGCTGTATRTGTGTGTCCTTTTTAACACATAAATTTAAACAGCCTTTTTTATCTAGCTCTCACACTGCTGCTACAGGTACAGTGATGGTGTCTTTTTCAGAAGCAACTACACCTAATAATTTACAGAATTTTAATAATTAGCTTCTGCAGACTCATTACACACACAGACATCAAAAAAGGAAAATCAGCACTAATGGAGGAAGAGAGGTGGAAACAACTTGACTAAGGTGACGTCGCAGACCCATGTGTCATCAAACAGTGCCTGGCGTCCACCCCTTCCGTCTCCAGTCCTGCTGGTTTCTGCCATTTGGAGCAGCAAAAATTGAAATGAGTTTTCCAGCCTAAGGTAGTCCTGGAGAGGGAGGGTCAGGACAAAGAACAACTCCTAGTGTTCCACACCAGACTCACTGAGCAGCCTGGAAGTGCTGGTGTACGAGTGTGGGTTGTGGAAGAGCTCCCAGCAGCAGGAGCCTCTCCAAATAGCCATCTCTCTCTCTCTGTGTGCAAACTCTTCAGCTGTCACAGCTTTTACTGCAGGCAGTGGCCRGTCTGACCCAACAGAAGCAGAGCTGACAGCCCTGCAGGGACGTGTCCCASCACAACCACAGGTACTGCTCTGCCTGCAGCCCTGCGGCTGCTGCCTGGACATCTCCACCAGGACTGTCCCTGAGCWGGGACCACCCATGTGGATCAAAGGCACCACAGGGTCCCTAAGGCTGCCCATGCTGTCTCCTCCCATGGTGCCCCTTCCCCAGAGTCACCTGTCCTTTAGCACGGACCTGCCCAGACCACACCGAAGGCCAACTGAGCAACAGCAACTTCTGCCCCCACACCCAGACCCCACTGCACCAGGGCTGGTGCCMGGGCTGCCCMCTGCCTTCCCCTCACCTGCCCTGGGCTCAAATGCAGGAGCCACGGGGACATCAGGGGGAACACRGGGAAATAGCATCTCCCACCCACACCTGCCAGGGAGCCAGCGGGACAGGGGGGGCTGCATGCGAGCGGCCGGGTGTAACTTCCACCCTGTCCCTAGTGCCAAAAACAAGCATGTTAAAGCTAATCTACCCCTGTCTCAGCTCAACTGCTTTTCTGTGACTAAGCCCCTTATAATGGTTTTACTAAAATCCCCTTTTGATGGAAAAAATCCCAGCTGGAAGTTTCGGGCAGCGGCACAATGTGCAAGTCTGCGTGTCCCTTTCCCCGGCTTCACAAAAGCCTCTAATCGAGTGGAAAATTTGCTGGAGGCCAGAGGTTTAGGCCTGCAATTATTTTTTAAGGGATTATCAGGAGAGAATGGCGGTACTTACGACCCTCCCTCTCTTTGTGCTCTGCTCTGTGCTGCTTTCAGATGGACTCAGCCAGAAACCTAAACCACCGCAGCTGGATCCAGCAAAACCAGGGCTTGGCTGGGCAGCTTGCCTCCTCTCTGTCTCACAGGACAGATCCCAGACTCCAGGTTAGATGAGTCCCCATGCAATGAACAGAAGTGCTTTTCCACAGAAGCAACACTCTCAGATTTTTTTTTTTTTAAGAAAAGCTTGAGAAAAAGCAAACTATTCCAGCCCTGTGAGCCTCACTGAACTGAAAAACCAAGGAGCCAGGAGGGATGAGGTCCATTGGACAGGCTGGGCTTTGGCTCTGCAAAGCCATTATGTAGGAGGTCTTACACAAGTTACTTGCAGCAGGCTCCAAAAAAGACTTGGCAGGGAAGATGTGCACWCTGTAACACCCAGCTTCTGAGGGCTCTGCTCCAAGGGTGGATCCTGGCATTGGGGTCCTCGGTGCTTTAGTGGCCTCTCAGAACAGTCCCACACCACTAAGGATCCAAAACAACYCAATGCCAGGCACAGAGCCACTCGTGTCAGCACACTGAGCACGGGCAGGCCAGAGGAGAGGTGTGGAGGTACCAGATGTGGGTTTCTCTGGGTCTGGATTGAAGGCACTTGAGACAGTAATTCATGTTTGGACTCAGGTGTTGATTATTTCTTACCAGTAAAACAGTCTCACAACTGAGTTCAGCAGCAAGGCAAAAAATGGCCAACAATCTCTTGTTACAAGGTCTTTTAAGACTAAACTATCCAATTAAGAACTGACACCTGGATTATTTCCCCTTTTATCCCAATAACTGATCCCACAGAGCCCGCAATGGGGACTTTTCTGCCCAATTACAAAATGCCACCCAAACCCAAGAAGAAGGAAGAAGAAGCATGAAGAAGAAACCCAGGAGGACACCCTGTGCCCTCCATCTTGCTTCCATCCACAACATACTGAAAATCCCAAAACTTATATTTCTCACCAAGCGATGCACCTACTCTACTCCCTATAATCTATTTCACACTTTTGTGGATTCCAGTCTATCCTGAAGTCTAGGAAACTTTCTCACGAATGAGGGTCAAAGTCAGTGYTCCCCTGGGGTCCAGGACACCCCAGAGCAGACAGAGRAATATTCCCAGTGCCCTGGGTTTCCACAGAGAGGCACTGCTGGCCCTCCTGTCCGAGGGGCTCTGTGCCTTGCTCAGAGCTCCCCGGMGCTGCCTGCACTCACACCTGGCCCAAAATCAGGCGCTGCTCCTCTTCCATCAAATTGCCACATTACCACTTGCCTAAGAGCAAGTGAGCCATAGCCAGAGGGAGCAGAGGTGTTCCCTGCTTCCCAGCAGTAGTCTAAGGAAGCAGGAGACCTGCATTTTGAATCCCTGCCTCCCTTCACTTCTAACTCATCGCGAGCAGAGAAGGCACAAACTAACCACAGGAAAAAGGGCTACTCTTCACTGCCCCCACGTCAGCCACACCACAGTGTGGATGATAATCCCAGACTTGCAGCAAGAAACAAAACATGTGAAGGAAGCAATGGCTGAAGACCTCTCAGCAGGTGGCATAAAGCAGCTGTTGGCTAAAAAGGAGAAGCAGGCTGTGATCCCTGARCTTTCCTGTGTAAGATGTTTCAAAACAAAGTGGCAGCTGCCACTGGGGCTTTTTGATCTTATTGTGGCTGCATGTGCTGGGTGTGCTCTAAAAGCACCTGGGCAGGCTGAGGGGCAGGATGCTTGCCTTCTGGATGGTGGTCAGGCTCAAGCACTCTGGGGCAAGCATTTAAGTAAAAACTCAGCACCYGAGGGGTCTTAAACCAGAAATAATTTTAAAACCCTAAAAGTCAAATGAGGTATTTGTGGAATTATGATGCCCCCAGGAGCTAGGTGGTGCCTAAGCTGGGGATTTTGATTTTGCAATTTTGAGTGCTGCATAAATGTCATTTGGCTTTGTTTTGGATTTTTCTTGGATCAATTTTGTTTGCCCCCTCTACCTCATCATCTCCACCCACATGGACACTGTTTTTGCAGAATTTAAAGACAGTAAGAGAAAAAGACAAAYGGCCAATCCTGCTCAAAATTGCTCATTAGGGCTGATATGCTTTGAGATACTCTGAGTCTGCTCTCCAAGACAGCTTGTGAAATCCAGCATCCCAAGATAAGGAATGCACAGCCACCAGTAAGGAGTAGCATAGGATGTGACCTGAGTGATTCACTAGTGGCACTAGAAGTGTGAGAGCAGCTCCAGCCCCAACTTCCCACCCAAATAAATGGAGCACCAYGCACAGGGCCACATTAAGAGCCATCCTTTGCTACCTCCAAGGAAGCAGATCTTCCCCCAGCCTGGTGTCCTCCAGCACCACTGGTGAGCCTTGCTGTTGGAGCCTTAAGTCTTTCTGCTYATACAAATCTGCTGTCCACAGGTAACCTTGAAAAGCCCTGCTTACAGTATCACTGAAACACCACAGACTGCCACAGATCAACATCCAAGTTCTGCACAGAGGYAGGATCATGCATACTTGGATCATTTCTGAAAAGGGTTTATCCTACCTCTATATAGCCTGCAGTCCCCTTACTCAACCACTTCTAGTTTACTTCTAATAATTTTTCTCCCTATCCACCTCAAATATTTTCTTTTTTTCCCCCCCAGACTAAGCTGTGTTTTTTAATGCTCTCCACAACTGGCAAGAGAAAAAAAGTTGACGAGTTTTCTGTTTCAGACAGCCTCTTCTGTCCTGGATGAACACTCCTTTCCCTGAGTCCTCACACTCCCTTCCCTCCCTGCAGATGCACCTCAGATGCTTCAGTCAGCCTTGTGAGGAGCCCAGTTACCAAGCTGCATTGTACAAGTGGATTTCTRGATGTATGATAAACATGTCAGGAAACTATTACTATCCTCATGAGTGTTTGTGTCCCTCAAGAGTTGAAGTGAGAATCCTGACACGGTAAAGAGATTTTAACTCRCTGGGATGTTACAAAGATTTCTTATGTTTCAATATTATAATATTGTTGAGGTACATATTATAATGAAGATACAACTTGTCACATGTTCATTTCTGTCCCRCTTCCCTAAAGAACGAGCCCTGCAGACAGAAGGGTTTCAAAACCCATCTGCAGTTACTGCTCTGGAGCTGTGCTCTGTCAGAGGCTTGGTGTTGAAAGCACTGTCTATACGTTCAGCTGCATATTGTTACAAACATTTAAAGAAGCTGCAGTTTCCAGAAATGAAGGACAAGTTATGCTTATTATGAAAGCTGGGGAGCTTCCAGGGTCGCTGGTGTGCCAGCAGAGGATCCAGAGCCAGGACAGATAATCACAACAGAACAATCTACAAGTGCCTGAGGACCACCTAAGCAACATTTCCATGTCTCATGCACCAGGTGATGCTCCCTGGAGCACATAATTTGGGCATGCACTCAGTGTGCCACTCCTCCCAGCTCCTGGCTTCCACCAGAACAATGTCGCTGTCACGCACTGCCCACAGCGACGTGCAGAGYGAGGAGCCAGCCCCAGCTCAGAGGAATCTGTCATTTACCAAGAATATGTTGTGTCAGGGCAAATCCAGCCCACAGCTGGGAATTGGCAGGACATGCTTGAGGTATCACACTCACAGYGCAGAACAGGAAAACTGCTTTGCCCACAACCACCCAAAAACTGCAGGCAGTCTAAATCAAAGGTTTAAAAGGAGGCCCACGGAGAACTCGGGGGTCAGGCTCCAAGAGAGACAGATTCAGACTCCAGAAAAGAGGTTGCAGAGAGGAATTCATCCCAACAGCAAGGGTCACACTGCACACAGATGCACCTAACACAGCTCTGGCCACTCTGTCCACAGATCCTACACACTTCAAGGATAGCAGCACCTCACCTTTCTGCGTGAGCTGTTCTCAAAAGCTAAGGCTGAAATCCCGGCAATAGTTTCCCACTTTCTTAGAAAGTAAAAGAAAAAACCCACCCAATACAACAGAAAATACAAAGAAATACAACCCAATACAAAGAAAAATAATTAAAAAAAAATCCCAAATCAAGAGTCTGCTGCAGTACAGAATGAAAAAGTGCTTAYACTTCTTCAGGAGCAGACTGTATTTCTTATATCAGGCTAAAGGTGGCCATGGAATAGGATTCAGCACATGGATGCATTTCTGGAGGATCTTTATTTTAATRAATATGCAGGGGGAAAACCTCTCTCAATACAAATCCTATGGAAAATATTGCTCCTGTAGACAGAAGAGAGACCAGTTCTGTTTGTGTACTCAGGCACTGCATATATGAAGATATTTTAGAGGCCTCTATACTTAGCCATTGTGGTTTCCATCCTTCCCAGGCCAGAGGTAGCTGTGTAAGCATACAGTCAGCACTAGCTAAACAAGTACTTTTGAAACTGTACTATTATTACCAAATTAGTTAAAGAAGGTTTCTTTTTTTTGGGAAGGGAAGGGGAAAATCTAGACTTCAAGATAAAAGCATAAAAAAGCTCACAAAAAAAAACCCCAAACCAAAAAAACCCACCCTGAAACAAAACCCCATCACCCTTCTAGCCCTTAAGAGTGAGATGTGTTTTTTTCAGTATAYCTTTTCATTTAACTGCAGCCAGACCAGTTCAGGTCATGCTTTCACCTGACCTCAGCAGGACGGCAGCCCTGGGTTTTCCAGGGACACCAGGGTGCTCCAGGAAGCCACGGGGGTGACTCAGGCAGTCAGCTCCTTCCTCTGAGTCAACACTGCCCCAGTACCACACCGAGGGAGCTGACCTGTTGTCTCTCAGAGGAAATAAATGGGTACCTGACCACACTGGTGGTTGGTGAAGCCAACACCAAGCTTGGCACAAACACTGGCATTTGGCTACGTGACTGCTCCCTGTGTGTGTAATTACACTTCTGCCTTCTGTCCTGGATTGCTTCAATGGCTGCTGTGTTTCACCCAGCCCTGACTGAGACTTGGAAGAACAGCCCCAGCACTGCCCAAAACTAAGAACCTGGAATTTTATTGCTGACCCCACCTTTGGYTGGCTGCATGGCCTAAGCAGGTCTCTCCCACCTTTTCCTCTCCCTTGCTTTTTCCCCCTACAYGCAAAGGGAGGATAATGACAAGAATCTCTTCTGTAAAATGCACTGAAAGACACTGGTGGAAAAGCCCATGTAAGAGAGCACCATAAAGGTGAATTATGTGAGACAGCATTATTAATTAGGTACGCTGATTAAATATTCTGGGACTTTACTCAGTAGAAAAGGCATTAGGGAAAATAAGGAAGATTTGTAAAGAAAGAAATGAAGTCTTTGGATTTGAYATAATCAAGACCTATGATCTTTCTTTAATCCAAGAGAGCCTTGGATTAAGGACCAGACAGGTGTTTCCCCCTTTCATGTGAGGGAGTTCAGTGATGCCTACTCTACAGGAAATTCCCAAAAGGTGCTGAGCATTAGCAGGAAGCTTTTTTTCCCCCACAGGCAACTCTGCTGCCTATAATTACCTGAAGAAAAACTCATCCTCTCCTTCCCTAATCCCAGGGCTCTGATCACATTCTACATTCATGCTGGGGACTCCATTTTGGAGCCATGTGACATCTACAACACACAGTCTGAAAAACACTGAGGGAAAACCCTGGATCTGAGATTTGGCACAAGCTTGCTGAGGGTTCACTGAAAGGTTCCCCAAAGGCTTGTGACTCTTCTCAGCACAAATGGGAGCAAGTTACAGTTTGGCACTGTATCTTGCAGCTYGGGCAAGCAAAAAATGTGACCAAACTTGGAAGCTTTGACCAAGATGCACTTGGAGAGCTTCAGTTCAGTTTAGGCATAAGCTCAGTTCCAAACTCACAGGCTGGAACAGAGAGCAGCCAAAGGATCTGCACTCACCTGCATGGCAAAGGGCTCAGCTCAACACAGGTGACAGGGACACACAGCAGACCTGGCCACTACCAGCACAGACACAGCCATGGGAACACCAGCACTGTGGGTCACACAGGAAGTCACTTCTGAAGCAAATCCTGCCCAGTCCCATCACCCATGCAAGTGGTTTGCAACTTCGAGCAGCTTTAGAGCTTGCAAATGGGATTCTCTCTGGAAGAAACTGCACAGCAGACCATGCTTGAGGAGGMTACTCTGTGCATTCTCCACATCCATGGGATCAGATAAAAACTAGTCCAAAATAACAGTCCCCCACCCCACAGTGTTCTTGCATGGGTGCCAGGTCTTCAGCACCACCTGAGCCTCCTCCAGGTCTGCTCCTCCCAGCCCACTGTGCCACAGCCACCAAGAACTGGGACTCTGCTGCCCAAGAACTGGAGTGCAGAGGTACAGCAGTACCCAGCTATTTGGGATATCTGCTTTTGAGCACCATCTGCTGGATATTACAACTCTTAATCGCTTCCAGATGATGGCAGGCTACCTGTGATCCACCAGCAAGATGCTGGGTGTGGAAGCAGGGAGCCTGTCCCAGGCACCCCCGGGATGCCCTGGCATACAATGTGCCAGTGTTCTGTGTGAGGGCACCACAGTGGATAAATCAGTGTCTGCTGAAAACAGAGCCCAAAGATACACCCACCACCAAGAAACGTCAAACCCAGCATCAGCCTTCCTTCCCCACACAACTGAGCAGCTTAGAACTCACTGAATCTGAATGAAACACTCTGCTGAAAAAARATGCCTTTGGGAACACCTAAAATGCATTGTTCCCCGGGAGGATGGAGCTGCACAGGCTCTGATGATGTAACATTTCCTCCTGCAGCTCCGACCTGCAGAGGTCACCTGTCCACCACAACGCTGGAGCAGATGACTGGCAAAGAGCAACTGAGACAGGCGAGACAAGACGGGCAATCGTCACCTTGAATCCACAGCCCAGGAGGAAAAAACCAGCAAGCAGCCTCATATCCCACACTTCAGCCTTCAGGTGATTAGAAAGTTGTGGCCACCTCTGATCCCAGTAATCATTCAATGCAGAGATGTTCTGGAATGGTGCTCTGGAAGGCTGGAATGCTGTTCTGGAGGGCTAAGGCAGTGACTCCCAAAGCGAGTGTCCACTGTCAGATGTCTCCCAGGAAGGCATTGGAGGTTTATAGGGTCAGGAAGAGCTTTTAACTGGCTACAGCTGGAAGACTGTCCAGGAGAAGGAAGCCCCACACACCTTCTAAATGAGCCAGTGTAAAATTAATAAACTGTGTGCAAGATATTTATCCATACATCTAATCCTTTCTGCATTCTACTGTGTTCTCAGTCTCAGTTATTTATGTGCTGTAACAAAAAAATAAGCTTCACGTGTGTCAGATGTTTAATTTCAATTTCATTGGAAACCCTGTATTACATAAAAGTATACACAGGAATGCCTGGTTTACTTCTCTGTACTTCTAAGTTTATATACTTCTGTCATGTTGCTTTTTATTACTCTTCACCCTAATGAAGGATGCATAGTCTCTTTCAGTCTTTCCACACCTCTAGGCATTTTCATCACCTTGTTCTGTTAAATATTTGTAGCAGGGTGATCACAAATGAAATCATGATATTTTATGTTTTAAGACTGGAGTCCCARAGAATTGCCTGTAGGGTGATCAGAAATGACCTCACGATATTTTATTTTTAAGAGACAGAGAATTGCTTGCCTTTCCACCAAGGAGATCCCACACATCCCCAATGCCAGCAGGCTCCTCCTCAGCCAAAGCCAGGGGAGAAAGAGAGGAAGCAGGGCTTGTTTCACGCTGCCACACTGCAGAATTCATAACTACTGGAGCAGTTCTGCGCTCCCAGCCCATGCCAGCCAGCCTCGGCTGTGGTAAGGCAGCAAAAAGGCATTAACCCTGCTCCCTGCTAGGAAACAAAGTGTCCCACTCATTCCSGAGAAAAGTTAAAGGCACTCATTTCTGAGGGACTTGTGGGGCGGGCAGACACAGCGCAGCTCTCCCAAGATAGCTCAGAAATAACCTGGGAGGATCCCAGATGAAGGCTGGGTGTCTTCTTACATCTGTCTGGTTTCCGAGATGGAGTGTAAACAGTGGCACATTAGCTCAGATTAATTACAGGCTGCCGGTGTTTTGCTTTCATGTAGCGACCTCTGGGAACACAACACCACTGATAATTAAATAGCGCCTGCCATCAAAGGGCTCCGAACCACCCAGCAGAGCCGGCAGGCTGCTCAGGCAGGGCTGCTGGGGCGGCACACGGCAGCGGCTGAGCAGGACGCAGGAACACAGCGCGCTTGTTTAGGAAATGAGAGATTTCTACTGAAACTACAGAAGGAATTATCACGTGTTTTACATTAAGTACTGTACAGTGAGACCTGGGCAGGATTAGCATCAGTGCCAGGATGATCAATTTGCACACAAAGTTTTATATCCCATGAGAAATATAACTTCTCCCATGATAAAACTCTCTACTTTTTTTTTCTCCCTGGAAAAATAGCTCATTAATGACTGAAGAATAAAAAAAAGTTATGCCACGCTTTGTTTTCTGCAGCTGAGAAAAACTCAAGGGAGTGGAGTTAATTTTCTGTGCCACCACATCCCCTCCTTCCCCCGCTCTTCCACACACATCACTGCCCCTTGGTTATGTGAGATTCTGTGCCGGGCTCGCCAGGGTAGCAGTGTCAATACTGGGGTGGATGATCAAACCTGCCTTCTCTTCTGCCATATCCCATCTGGGTTACCACATCCCTACTCATTTCCTTTTCTGTCCCTGCTTTTTCCAGACTCAAAGCTGCTTTTCTGTTCTTGCCCCATCCTCTTGAATCAATGCCCACCAAGGCCAGGGGAGACCATGGTCAGCTGGGATGGCTGAATCAATTGCTCCCCAAACCCACAGCCCTGAACCCATCTGATGTTCTCTTAAAGACACCAAAATGAGAGGTCCATATGGAAGCCAAAGGGACAGCAGGGGTTGCCAGGACAGAGCSTTATGCTCTCACTTGGAATGAGGGGCAGAACTAGTGGAGGGTGCAGGTTTYTCCTGCCCACACCTCACACTGGCTTGCAGAGAGGACTGGGAACCTGCAGTTCAGGTACCCAGCACCCCAAGATCAGCTGCCSTTTGCAGGCAGGATCTAAGGACATTAACATACTGAAATACACACCACATCCCYATAGTATTCCCAGAGTAACTCAGAAAACCCAGCTTAAGCATCAACAGCAATACTGAAGGGCAAAAACCTTGCACTGTCCTCACTAGCCCAGCACTATCACTGGGTTTCACACAGCCTGCCCTCTGTGCAGGGACAGTGACTGATTCAGCARGTTTCACCTTCCCCAGACTCAAGGCAAGGCCACAGATGCTCTCCAAAACCCACTTGGGCTGCAGCCTGCCCGCTGACACAGGACAGCCAAAATGCCTGGCCAGGAGCAGATCCACAGCAATGACAGCCACAGGGAAAAGGGCTTGAGGAGAAAGGAGGAGAGGAGCAAACTTCACACAGGAGCAACACTGATTTTTCAATGGTTAATTGTAGGTTTTGTGGTTTAGTTAATAACCTGAASTGAGACACACACTGCCACGCAGCACCTCTTCACCTAACTGAGGCATCTTTTTGACACRCCATGCAGACTGCCATTGTCACATAATGGTTGAATAAAAGCCATGAATATTAAAAGSCAGGAATATTAAGTCTGCACCCATAGCACTTGAAATAGCAGCTGGAACACACTGTAAGGCACCAAGCAATAAAGTACAAGAAACTCAAGGAGATCAAAAGCTACCAAACTTCTACAATATTGCCAGTATTGATCAATTACTTACCCCCTTCCTATGAACCATGGACAGCCAAAAGCAGAACCAGACACAGAGCCCACAAATGAAGCTGGAGAGGAGCACTCCTCTGCTCTCTCACACTCCTGAGTAACAGAGAAGATAAACTACACCTGGGCTGGTTTAAATGGCAATTGCAATCATTTGCACTCTCAGCTGCTCACAGCTATCAGTGCCCAGGTAAAGCCCACTAAGGAAAGGAGCCAATCAGGCTTAACAGAAGTCACAGAGGCTGGGTTAACCCCATAAACCTCAGCTCCCAGCCCTCACCCTCACAACTGAACCCTTCACGTTAAATCTGGAAGCTTTTATTGTCATTAGCATGAAGAGCATGTCCCAGAGCCTTTGGGGTTTAGGATATCTCACTTTAGACAGGACCCCAGCGCGCCACGAGCTCTCTGCCAGCAAAGCTGGGTGGCTTTGGTCTGCAACGTGTGGCTTGTGCTGCAGGAATATTCAGGGGCCCCAGTGTGCTAGGCACTACAAAGCACGAGACAGAAATTAATTCCCATAGTTGCTGTCCTCCTAGATAAATGTAAAACCTTAAACTGAAGAGTTTTCTCACCTCCTTTTTCAGCAGGACAATCATACAGCAATACTGGCATTGCTCTCACTTACAGTGGCAGAAGGGACAAGACTGAAAAACACATTGAGCTGCCAGAGATGTGACAGCAGCATGTCAGATGTGCAGGCAGGTGAGCCTGGAGAGCTCATGGAGAAAGAGCAGGGGTTTCCACCCACTCGTTTACCTGACTATGTCCCCCAGAGCCCCAGCAGATTTATGTCACCAGTGCAGCCACAGTGCCCTGCTGCTGTTATTCAGATGTGGCAGAGACCACAGCGAGCTCAGGCGGGCTGTGTCCACCCCTTGGCACACCCCAGGAATATCTTCCTTTCTCCTGAAATCACTCCCACTGCTCTAGCAGAAACAGCAGGGGAAGACAAGCCAAAAAGCAGAACTRGAAACTGCAAAACCCAAACCCTCATTAGTCACCAAGCTGCATCTGTTGCTCACACATTTTGTGGAAGGATACATGTCTGCTCCACCGCCAGTGAGAGCCCAAGGTCTCCAGCTGTCAGTGTGCTGCCAGCACTGGGGTTCTGATATATTTAGAGCCCACAGCATCACACCAGCTCCTCTGCTCATTAAGCCATGATATTTGAGCTATGACTTTCATTGCTGCTTTCAAGGTAATCTATCTGAACAACCTCTCACACTGTAAATCYGGTTGCTGAGCAAGAAAAACATGGTTGCCCCAATGTGACATTGTCACTGCAACGAGCTTGGCTTTTTATTTAGCGAGCGGGTTTTACATCTGTCTTGCAAGGACAAACTCCTGATCAAGACTAAAAATCTGGGTGAGACAACTGACCAATGCACCTGACCCAAGGCTGAAAATAAAAGCTGGCTTCCCACCTCTTAGTTTCCAAGTAAACTCCACCAAATGACGCAGCACCCCATACTGCATTTCACAGGCAGTACAGATATATTTAGCCCAGCATGCCCCTCCCAAGGCACAGTGTGGGGCACAACTGGCTGAGCAGAATCCAGGCAGGACACAGGGAAACAAACCAGGCAAACCATCCTCTCCCAGTCAGTAGCACRGCTCTAGTTCACTTGCTTTGTTTAACGTAAACAAACAAACAAAGCCCCAAAACAAGGAAACCTCGCAAGAGGAGTTTTATTTTCAGGTCAGGCAGCAAATCCAACAGTTGTAATTATGTCCTGGAAATTTAGCAGTTTAACTTATTTGTGTTGTTGGGTGTTCTTTGCACTTCCATCCGAGAGTTAGACAAAACCAGCATCCACCCTTCCCCCAGAACCTGAGAGTAAATGGTGCAAACACCACACAAGCATCAGTACATGTGAACATGGAATCTCCTTCCATGGATGTGAAATGAGGAAAACCAGCCACCTGAACACACCTGAACAGCGATATTTGGGTGCCTGAAGGAGCACACTGGCTGCTTTTGGGATCTAGGAAAGTGCCTGAGGGAGAGGAATTTCAGTGGTTTATAGACAACTAACTTGCAAACGTCTTAGTAAGCTTCAGAAGACACCTCCCCTGCAAGATGTTTCCAGGGGATCACCCCAGGGCTGTGGGAGGATTAGAAAATAAATGTAGCTCTAGGAAGCTGAGTTTTTGCCCTCAGGGCCCTGGGAAGTGATCTCCTCCTCAGCCTCCATCAAATCAGATAACAAACACGCCAAATTATTGTGATTAGAATGATAGAAGGCAGTAGCTGCTCAGAAGCATCCACCAGGCAGGGTTTKGGCACCAGCTGGTTGTACAAGGTGATGAACCAGAGATGTTTCCAGCCAGAAAGCTACAGGAGAGCTGTCTGCCTTCTCCAGAAGGGCTCTCTGCCACACAGGAACACAGGCATCTTCCCGGCTTCCATGTGGGGCAATCTCCTGGCCTCAGCTGAAGAAATGACACACTGAAGTCTTAGGCATAAAAGACTTCTCAAATCAGGAAGATGATCCATTGCATACCGGAAATGAATCAAGCAATCACAGCAAAACATAACAAAGTTGTGTGAACAGGAGTATCCTGTCAAGACCCCTGGCTGCAGCTTTGCCTAACAGGGCTGGCTTTAGTCCAAGTCTCTGGGAAACTCTCACTCCAAAGGATGAACCTTCAGCTCCGAGCTGGCCCMAGCAGAGCGCGATTCCTTAAGGAGCCCGCAGTGCACAACACAAAACCACTTCTCTTATCATCTTCCTCATCCCCAAAAGGGAGGCAAGGTGGAGTCAGGGAAGATTTGTGGCCATGATAAGACTCTAATGTCTGAGAAACACTCCAAGCACAGAGATTTTTGATTTCTCAGACTTGCACTACCTCACCCTCTCCTGTGACGATTTAAGGGGCCGAGTGGAGTGGCTGTCTCCTGGACTTTCCCTCCTTTCCCCTAAAGTGTGCTCTCTTCAGGCCTTAAATCCATGTCTTTCCCTCAGCCAAGAGAGGCCAAGCACWGCTTTTTGCTCGTGTTATTGCTGCYCCAGACAGCCAGGAGAGGAGACTATTATTTAAAGATGTGCAGAGTGAGACTGGGATGTGACTGTAGTTACTGACCCCTGGGCACCCTGCAGCAGAGACCACAATTGCTGAGATGCGAATAACCCTCCTCCTGCAGGAGAGCTGAAGAAACCTCTTTTTCTTATCAGACTTTACAAAAAGCAATAAAAGATTTTTCTCTAATTAGAGGTTGAAATATAGTTTTTCAAAACTCCTGCAAGTCATTCCTACCCTACAGGTTGTGCATATGTCACTGACAATGTCTATTACCCAAACACAGAGGAATGACAGGCGTAGCTTCTTATCCCTGACKGGGTGAGTGCAATGCTTGGAACCAAATTTATGATGCAAATATTTGAAGTTAAGATTTCAAAATTCAGGTCTCTTCAGTAGTTCCTKCTTTAGCACGTTACCACTGTATCCRTAATGAAAATCAYTTRTTAAAGTACAAAGAGCACAGTAAGCTCTTCAAACACAATCAAACACTACTCTTCCTCTAAATATTCGCCAAAAAGGTTAAAATACTCACCTAGCTCATCACTGTTCCAGTGATGTAAGGTTTGTAACAGTCCTGCCATGCACAGGAGAGGTTTCTGTGAGAACCAGGCTTTTCTCCTGCAAGAACAAATCTCCCCCTCATTTAGATTAATTGATTTCACACATAGTTGTTTATGTGTGTGGCCTCCCTTGATTTTCTGAGCTCTCCTCACTCCAAACAAAACAGCTTAGGGATGTAGATGGAGCCAACTGCATCTGGGAAGAGGGGAGATAACACCTCAAAGCCAGACAGAAAAGGACATTTCTTGCTTCAGAGGCTTTTCTCTGGACGACACTTTGAGGCAGCCTGACAAAAGCATGCTTCTGGGGAACACCATAAAACTGCTTCAGAGACACACTGCACAGAGCCCGGCAGGAAAAACCTCCCCACAATGGTGGGAAGGGGCAAAAGGAACTTCTGAGGAGAAAGATATATGGCAAGCTGTGAGACTGCAAACAATAGATAAACCATAAACTGTCCTAAATTTTAAAACATCCTGATTTCATATAACAGCTTGTAGCTAGACTGGGAGAGCASCAGGATCCTCATTTGTGCATGGAACGTGGAGCAGGCAGCTGTGCAGTCCACTTCCAAACGCTGGTTCAGAAGGAAAATTTATCTTTGGAAAGAAATCTGGGTATTAATTTGAAAGCMCAACACAGAGCAAGAAAGATTAACTGCCCTCAGCCTCTCCAGCCATGTGGATACACCACGGGTTCAATCTGCACTGAATTACAACTCATCACTGACAAAGGACTGAAGTAGCCAGCCAGCAAAACCAGTGGAAATACACTTTTGTGGGTCTGGTCAGAGAACAGAATCTCAGCTCCCCAAGAAGGGCTGGGATTTCAGCATTTGCCTGCATCCCAAAYAGGGATGAGAGGTCAAAACATTATTCCACAGTATGAACAATTCCAAATGCTTTTGATTTGAAAATGCAGGGGTGGGAAGGAAGATATTACTGATAGAAACAAAACATTCAAAATGTTTTAGCAGAATTTTCTCTGTCTACCAGCACTGTACAAATGTATGGGCCCTGGAATCCTGTCTTCCATTTTCATCCTCACTGTGCACAAAAAAAAAAAAAAAAAAAAAAAAAAAAAAAAGATGTGGACAGGCTGGAGAGGGTCCAGAGGTCCAGAGAAGGGCCACAAAGATGAGGAGAGGCTGAGAGAAGAGGGCCTTGAGAAAAGAAGGCTTAGGGGAAATCTTATCACCATCTTCCAGTAGTTAAACAGCGGCTACAAAGAAAACGGAGACTCCCTTCTTACAAGGAGCCACATGGAAAAGATACAGGGTAATGGGTTACTCCTGGGGAGACTCCAACTGGACAGAAAGGGAAAATTTTACACAATGGAAACTATCAGCCTTTGGAATAATCTCCCTAGGGAAATGGATTCCCCAACATTGGACACTTTCAGGATTTGCTGGACACTGTGCTGGGCCATCTTGTTCAGATTGTGCTTTTGCCAAGAAGGGCTGGATCAGATGATCCTTTATGTCCCTTCCAACCTGTTATTCTGTGATTCTGTGAAAATGAAGTGTTGATCCAAAAGGAGAGATTTTGGTGTTGAYGTGAAATTTAAACTCTTGTTCTGGATATCAACATAAAATGACATTTAAATGTCAATTGGAAACAGAAATCATTAGGTTTTGAAACATCACTACAGAAAAGCATGTTTTTCTTCTGGAAATTTCAATTTAGATCAAACCATGTTTTCTTCTGGGAGTTTTTTTTTTTTTTCATTTTACCAGCTCTGTGTTTGTTGTGCTGCTTCAGGATTGGACATTGGCTCCAGGCATACAGATGTCTGCACTGAGGTTATCCACACTGGGGATACAMTGGAGATTCCTTACAGAAGCCCATTGGCACCCAGACTTTCTTMGGAACCTGAACTCTTACAGAGTAATTAGACATTTTAATTTAGGGAAATGGTCCAAGGTRTCAGATGAGTAGCAAAGAGAAACTCACTTTGCACACAGAGGAGGAGTGGGGTCTGCAGATACTTCTGGATGCCCTCCAAAGCATCTCCCCTCCATCAGCACACAAGATTACACATCTCTCTCCAAAGGCTGGCTTTGCAAAACCTTGGAGAGGAAAAGGCAAGTGGGCCTCTGGAAGCACTAAACCACCTCTAAAAACTCATTACTTATTTGATATTATTCCTTTGCAGAAACAAACCCTACAAACAAAAACCKAACTCCAACCTCAGTAACCCACAAAATTTCTGTGCAGACACCTTTAGGCAGATGTGTAACTATGAGTACCTTCTGCCCTGTGCAGGAACCACCAGCCAAAGG
Source organism: Cardinalis cardinalis (assembly GCA_014549065.1). Taxonomy (NCBI): domain Eukaryota; kingdom Metazoa; phylum Chordata; class Aves; order Passeriformes; family Cardinalidae; genus Cardinalis; species Cardinalis cardinalis. The sequence goes on from JACDOX010000030.1 coordinate 1,233,508, forward strand.
CTGCTGTGGAAGCAGGGACAAGGACAGAAAGCAGCATTTCCTTATAACAGCTGTTGCTTCACACCCATGGGACAAGGGCACAGCACAATTTACAGGGACTAGTCACAGATGCAAAGCCTCAGACTGCCACTCATCAGGACAGTCTGGCAGATCCAGCCAGCAAATGCTGAGGTATGCCAAGAGAAAGCCTTGCCAAGGCAGGAGTGACAGGACCAGGAGATGAATTTGATGTGATGATGGTGGTGTTAAAAGCCAAAGGCTTCTGTATGTGTGGACAGAGCAGCTGAAGGGAAAAGTAAAATGTATTTAGGTGGAGTCACAACTGTTGACTGAGCAAACCAGCAGCATTTGCCTGAAACCAAATGGAGAACAGATTATGTTGAAGCAACTCTGGAGCTTCTAACATCAGACCAGCACCTGCAAGCTGATGGACTTCCTGGATGTCACTCTGTAGCTTGGGAATGGGTGCTGCTTTGGAGCTCTTTCAAGCCCAGGCTGAGTTTAGGAAGCTCTGACCACCCCATGGCAGCCTCTGACACCTGTCCCAAGGTGTTAATGAGCCACAATTTCCACAGGACTGAACCCTATCCTGGCTGTGGACAAAGGTTTGGCTTTGTGAGGATCACCACCTCCTTTATCAGGAGGAAGGATGAGTTACTGAACCAGCTGGGAAGTAAGAGATAACATTCCTAGTTGCCTCAGGGAGGTGCAGGAATTGTAGAGGTAACCAGCAAAGCTTTCCATGCCTGCTCTGAGGCATCCTGTGGTGGCCAGCTTCCATCTGCCCAGCTGGGGATGGACTGCATGGAGCACCAGGTTTGCCAACTCAGAGCTCACCCACGTTTACCAAAAACAAACAACAAACAACTGACAGAACTTTCTCTCTAATGTATTTAAAACACATTTCCTAGCTCAGCCTTGTCCATAAGCTGAAGTAAGGCTTAGGTAGCACAGACTAACCGTGTCTAAACTTAACTGCTATTCCTATTGCTTCTAGCTTGGTTTTATGGTTGATTTGAAAGCATTACCTGGCCTCCCTARGCAGAGCCTGGTCCAGACTTTTAAGGTTACCCCACTAAACTTTTTTTAGTTCAAGAAATGTGAATAAAATAAAATAAAAAAAMCCACACACTCCTGCCAACACCCCAGTGTCAGCTGTGCTGACAAAGATGCCTCCATGGTCACAGCTGTGCCCACAGAAAATGCTGTGGCTCCCCTTCTTTCACAGGCTGTGGCACAGACACAGTCTAACACAAGCAGCCAAACTCAGACAGTAAATTGTTCCTGGTGTGTGAGTCTGACCTAATTGGCACCATTTTCCTGGAAGATAAAGAAGTTTTATGTGTCTTGTAGATAAAAGTTCGGGTTGTTACCTGCAATGGGGTTTTATACCACTGGGGTGCAGCTGTTGTTGTGCAGAAATACAGAGCCTTACATCTTCTCAGCATGCTGTGGAGGAGAGCTTTTGAGCCTTCCAGCAGGCTCCTTGGAAAACAGCAGAGATGCTGAAAGAGCCTGTGAAGCTTCAGTAAAAACTGAACAAAGCCACTGCTGCACTTACCAAGCTTTCCCAGCTGAAAAACCTCCTTGCCATTCATAAAAAAAATATTAGAAGTTCATTTTGAACATTGGCAAAACTCCCAAACAGCTGGTTAAGAATAGGTGGAAATAGTTAAAAAAAACAGAAGAGAAATCAGGACAGGTAATTGGTCATAATTCACAGGAGCACTCATTCCACTCTACCTGTACCCCAGGCTGTGAAATCTCCACAGGTGGAATAACAGCTGCAGCCACCCACAAGGCTGCAGATGTTGCTGTGAAACCTGGTTTGTGCACACCACACATGGGAGCAAGGGCTGACGTTTTGGTCTAAAACCAGAAACTTCCACTGCAGTGTAAAGAATAATGGGGCTACCCCATAAATAGCTGCATCATCTCAGTGTAAGACTGTAAAGCTTCAGTTACTTTTCAGAGATGCAAAACTGGGCAAAATTGACAGTGACAGGAAAATTGACAGGACACTACAACCCTTCCCAGCTGTGACACAGAAATTATAATGGCAAAATATTTACTAAACAAAACCCTGACATGCTGCCAGGACCAGTATTTACAGTAATTATTAACAAATCTGAGCCACAGAATATAATAAAGRAACCTGTAGAATTGCTCGAGCTGTAAAAACAGAGGAGGGGAAAAAAAAAGGAACTTAATTTGCCTTTGTACAGTATCAATTTTTTATGCTTGGAGACAATTTCGAAGTACTCAGGAACACCTCAGGGAGTAATGAACCTGACAGTCACAAAATTATTTTTTCTGAAAAATGTTCCATTAATGAAGACATGCTTGGGCTCATATGTCTCTCTCGACACTCTGTGATACATAACAAAGCTCAGAAAGGTTTTCCAGCTAGGCAAAGGGAGATTCTCATTTAATTTGCTTTACAGCTCCAACTTGTCCATAACAGAGGTGCTACAATGCTTCAGGACTCGGTTAAACAATGGCAGCAAACCAGCCAAAAAGCTAAATACAGAACAACTGGAAAAGGAAGACAAATTTAGAGAGACCACTGAAATATTAGTATTCCTGTGACTTTTGTTAACCCTCTGTCCTTAATGATGGACAAAAACAAATCCAAAACACATGTTCCACCCAATCACTTCAGTCTCCCTCACCTCCAATTGAGATGGGAGAGCTTACAGAAAACATATTTTCCCTCAAATCCTCCAATGTGTGTTCACAAATCTCTCTCTCTCTACAAAGGCAAAATGTTGCTCTGCTTTTCCTCCCCTAAGACAAAAACTATCAAACCCTTTGAGCCTTTCCCACGAGCTACTTAAAACCATAAATTAATCAAAACCAAGAGCTCTTTACCCATCCCTGCACGCAACAGTGCCATGAGCTCTCCRGCCACAGACCCATTCCCAGGAAAATTCACTCATTGGAGTGGTACATTCTGCATTAATTCATCTCATTCTGTTTTGCTCCAGAGGCTGAGATGAAGCTTTGCAAAATGAACTAGTCACTTTGAATAATCAAGGCCAGACTACTCAAGAATGCCCAAGTATGTGAAATAGCTGAACCTCAGGGAAAAACRGGACCTTTGACAGCATTTAGAGCTGTACACCCCAAATCACCAGTCGTGGCAGCCCTGGCCTGCATTACCTTTGCTCTGAATATGTGAGTATTAAACCCGAGGCCACCGGGTTAGCTCAAAGAGGGGCAGAGGAGGCCAGGACTCAAACCACCTCTCTCATGTGGCAGACCACAGCATTAGCTGCAGGCATGCCTGGAAAGAGAGAGCAGTCAGGGGTCTCTTGCAGGGTTATGCAGGACACAAATGGTTTGATCCTGATGGTTTTATTTAGATGGAGAAGGCTGCCAGGTTGGGCCGTATTTACTGTCCCAAACCCAGAAATTCTAAAGAAAGCAAATTCTGTCCAGCCTGACAGATACAGAAGCACTCCCTTTCCTCTGCTTGTCCCTCTCTCCAGATTCTGTGAAGATGAGGGCCACATCACTCACYTCTCAAACAAACTCACACAAAAGCCAGCTTGGGGGAGCCCASCTCTGAACAAAGTGAAATAAGGAAGATGCCTTTGCAGGGAAGCACCTACTGGATCCCTATGGGAGCAGAAAGAGGCACTGTCCCTTCAGAGCTGGCCRGGGAGCAACTCAGCATGCCTGGTCTCTCTGGGAGCAACCACAGCCAGGGAGGAAAACTGTGGGCTACAGTGGGACAAGGAGAGATTTCCTGAAGCCCGCTGCAGAATAAACACTCAGAGATGAGAGGACAAGGGACCCTCCAGTCCTGAGGGCTGTGCAACCAGATTTAAAAATAAAACCTAGCAGAGGGAGAACTGGCTTGCCCAGGACCTTGAAAGAGCCAGCATCCACCGAGAAGAGGGAGCAAGCAGCAAACCACGAGCCCGAGGCAGCCAGGAAACGCGGCAGCAGCAGCCAGAGCCACAGCCCAGCCRCAAGAGAACAGGTCGGCTTAGGAGGGATGAAGCTGGCTGGGGAGTTAAATTTAGACAGGTAAACATTCCGAGGGGAAGAGATGGGGTTCACACAAGCCTCATGTTTGCCACTGCCAGCCCCTGGGGAGAGCCCTTCAAAGAACTGCTCRGGGGCTGAGGCACCTCGGAGCGGGGCTGTCGGGGCCGGTGGCTTGGGAGCACACAACTCTGTGGGGCATCTTTACCCCAGCGTTTGCTCCGAGCATCTTCCTGCCTGGCAGCATCCCCAGCGAGCAGGAAGGCTGTTAGAGAAGCATGGAGGACACTGCAGCACAAGGAAAGGTGCAAATCCTGAGTGCACAGGGTACAAAGGGACATTGGGAAACCCAACCAGGTTGTGGCCATTTTGTGTCAGAGCCTTTTTGAGCTCCCTTTCAGAGGGAAAAAAAAGAGTAAAAGAACCAAAACCAAGGAGTTGGTCTTGCAAAMTCAGCCAGCCTCTAGAGCTCAAGTCATCCAGACTCTGCGAACTGGAGGGGACACACAGCACTCCCTGCTCTGCCCTGCCCTGCCTGCAGCCCTGAGGCAAGCCCTGAGAGCTCCCAGCCTGTTCCACAGCTCCAAGGAGAAGGGAAGGATCCCCACAGGCACACACACCACAGCCACTGCAGTGGGCTGCCAGCAGCCTGCAGTGACACGGCAGGGRGAGCATCCCCATGCTGGAGAGCTGCTGTGCCAGGAGTGAGCATCTGCCCCAGGGACCCCCAGCTCCACCTCTCACAGGGCAGGGCCAGGCCTGCCTGAGCTCCATCAAGTCCTAAGGCAAGGCCTGGAAGGGGGTGCTGGATGACAGGCTCAGGTCTCATCTGTAATTCCGCCCATATGGTCTCAGCCAGCTGTCTCTTGAGCCCAAGAACTTGCACTTTAGTAGAATGTCCCTTCCAAAGAGACATTCCCTCTCTACTGGAAGATTTTAAGAGGTGGAGAAGCAAATGCTGCCTTTGGTTTGTTCTCAAGGTTGATCACCCTGCTGTTAAAACACTGCCTGGTTCTAACAGAGCCTCAGTGCCCAACCACATGCCTTAAGTCCTCTTGAATTAGAAAGCTCTCCAAGCACCAGCTCCTTTCAGAGCTGCTGAAAGCAGTCAGGTATCCCACCATGCTGCATCTTAGTGTTCTTTCTCAAATGCTACACAGGTCTTCATTCYTTAAATCTCCCATTAGGAAAGGATTTTTTTTAGTCTGGGAGAAATTCCCCTGAGCCCTCTCTGCAGTGCCTTCAGTTTTAATAAAGCCTGTGTGCCTTCTCCAAGGAAGTGAAGATTCCTTTCTATGCAAAAGTGGGATCAAATCACAGACTGCCCTGTCTTACATAGCATGCCTTGGCTGTCCATATTCTGATTTTACAAGTACTGTGTTTAAAAGTCTCTCTGAAATGCTCAGTGTGTGTGTGTGTGCATGTGTGTCCAATTTATTTGGAAATGATGAAATGGTTTTCACTCGAACTTTGATCAGCTGCTAGAAAAAAAAGAAGATCTTATGAATAGAAACAATTTATATTCATTTAAATGAGCAATCATGCAGTTTTCAGAAAAGAGCTATTTCCCTGTGTGCCTTGAAACCCAAACCCAACAACTTCAGGACAAAAGACTCAAGATGTGARGCAGTCCAGAAACAAAGGGGCCTGCTGGGCTAGAGAAAGGGACAAATAGTTAAAGGTAACTTTAAATTTCACAGTATTTGATCTCTTCCTGAAAGAACAAGCTCCTGGAGACTTYGCTATACAAGAATGTTCATTTTTCTTTAAAACACAGGACCCCTGATTTCTAGACCCAGCTCTTTCCAAATTTCAATTTTTTTTTTCAACTGATGTAATGAACTCTGGCAGATTGGGAGGGAAAGGGCTGAGAAAGAAGACTTCTCAGGGCTGGCAGCCTGCAGCCACARCTCCAGTTTCTGCCTTCCTAAACTGAGATCAGTCACATGTGGAAGGACATTTTCAATGTCCATGCACCAGAGACAAGGGAAAGGACACAGAGGATGCTGACAGCTCCTGAGAGGAGAGGTGTGCCAACACTGAAGGAGCCCTGGGAGGGACTCCTTTCCAAAGGGAAGGGATCTGCTGCAGACACTCCTGGGCACAGAAATGAATGAGACACGGAGCCTGTGAGCAGAGGAAACCCAAGGCTGGGATGGGGCCAGCTCACTTGCCCAGCTCTGCCTCCTGACCCGCACTGGCAGCTCATCCTCATGCTTCTCTCCTCACAGACTCAGCKATTTTCCTTAAAGAAGGATAAAACCCCAAGTAGTTGAGCTAGCTTCTCTGCACACGTGGCAACTCATCCCATGGCCTGGATGTTTGGAGTGAAAAACATTCCACCTGAATTCTCGCAGAGCCCAGCCTTTCCCTTGGCTMAACCCAGGTGTCCATGCACAGGCTTAAGAGGAGTCTGTCTCTTTCTTGCCAACCTTGAGAACCAACCATCTCTGTTTCTTTTGGGAAGAAGAGCGTGTGCCCAGCTTGGTTCTCCATGTACAACTGCACCTGACAGAAGGCAGGCACCTGCGGGTGAAAGTGCCACCATCAGAAAAAGTGGTCCCTTCAACTCATGTGTTGATGCCCAGCAGCAAATGTGAGAAGGAAGGGCCATGAGAGGCTCACACCTGAGCACTGGTGTGGTGTGGGGAAGGCTGGGGACACTCTGGAGACGTGCATGCACCAGGCAGGCTCCAAAGGGACAGACGRACAAAGATGAGTGTARAGGAGAGGCAAACCTTGAGTGTGCYCAATGCTGTGTGGGCAYRAAAGCTCTCAAAAAGAGCACCAAGAAAGAGCCCCCAACACCTAGGCAGGTAAGCAAGCACTGATGCACACAGTCCTTATGTGCAGGTGAGTGGAGCAGAGCAGACTGCAGTGGAAATGTGCGGGGGCTCACAAGGAACACCATGCACAGGCACCCAAGGTTTTGGCTATGAAGAAATTGAAGCAAGAGCTTAAGTGCCAGTACATGTGTAAGAAAAAAGCTCTGTCACAAAAATCCCCAGTCCCAAAGGTGAACAGGCAGCAGGGCAAGAGTGATGATGATGATGATGATGATGCACTGTAGGGCAGCCAGGAATGCATTAAGAGATAGGTGAAAGTTGGATAGAGAGACTTCACAGGGACACTCACCTGATGGCAGAGGAAAACTATCAAAAACACGGGGCAATAAAGTGCATTAGAGCACACAAAAATATGTTTGGGGAAGTTGTTTTACCCACACCACTAAGGGAAGTATTACTCCACAATTCCCAGAAGAAAAACCAAGTTTCACAAAAGAGCGTGTCTGTCACAGATGTAACTGTGATGMTGATGCCCTGGTCCTGTGAAACTGGGCACACTTTCACTTCTCCTCTGTGCTTCCAGGAGCACAAGGACCCTTCCCCACATGCCACKGCTCGTGCTGGTACATGCAGCCACACCACACAACACGGGTGAGAAGGACACTGTGAGCGCTCACAGGGAAGCTGCTGTGCTCATACCCAGGGAAAGGATCCTCCTCTGACAGTAAAACAGTAAAATCCCTGTGCTCACACTACAGTCCACCTCACTGGAGTAACATCTGTTTTGTGAACTCATGTCTGTCATGCCTGAGGAACATCTGTTTCACCAGCACAGCGTCTGCCACCCCGGAGGAGCATCCCAGAGCGCCCCAGCACCATCCCTCACACCGGGGGCTGGCCCCTCACACCGGGGCTGGCCCCTCACACCGGGGGCTGGCCCCTCACACCCCGCCAGCGCCTCTCCGACACCGCGGGTCTCTCCCACGGCACGAACACCACCAAGGCCACCCCGTCCCCGGCCCCAGCCCCGCGCTCCGGTGGCCCCTCCGCTGTCCCGGGGGCTGCTGCCGGCGGCGGCGGCTCGGTCCCGACGGCCCCAGCCCGCGGTAGGGGCCGGCGGCCGCGGGGGCTCCGCTCCGGGCAGCCCGATCCCCGCAGCCCCCGATCCGCCCCGACCGGCGGCCGCCCCGGGCCGGGGGCGCCTGCCGGGGTCGGCGGCAAAGCGGGGACGCGTCTCCCGGGCTGGGAGAAGCGGCGAACCCCCGGAACGGCCCGCGTCGCCTCCCGCCCCTYCGGGGGCCGCGCAGGGAGGCGTCCGGCCCCGGGACGAGCCGAGCCCGGGGGTCCGCGGCGCGGCCGAACCCCTCCCGKCCCCCGGCCTCCTCCTCCCGCCGCCGCCGCCCTCCTGCCGCCGGGCCGGGGCCGCCTCCTACCTGCATC
>JACDOX010000030.1:1248032-1361104 GCA_014549065.1 Cardinalis cardinalis
TTTCCTTCTTCCCTTGCTCAAACAATCTTCCAAATTTTTTTCCTTTCAAAGGTAGGCAGGCCACTGGCTGGATCTAGCACTGATGAGATGGAAGGGGATTATTCTCCTGATAATCACTGGGATTTTTACCACACAGCAACTTCAGCTAAAGGAGGAAACCAACACAATTCAGACATTATTTCCAGCTTTCCCATGGAGCGTGGAGATGCTTGGGGTCATGTGGAGGTTTGTGGAGGGCAGAACCCCACAAACCCCAAACCTGGGGTGAGAGCCACTCCCCGGGCTTGCCTGGTGCCTCTGCGTCCCTGCTGGCTTGGGCACTCCCGGCTGCAGGGCCAGCCTRGCACCCTGATGGCCCTGGGGACACACAGGTGACGCAGCTGGCTTTGGGCAGGGTGGCACATTCTCTGTGGCCTGGCAGGTGGAAGGGAAGGAAATGAAATGTGCTGAGACACCAAGCCAGGAGGGTGYGACCAGTGCCACCAGTGYCACCAGTGYCACSAGTGTCACCAGTGTCACCAGGCAGCTGAGGCAGTGGGCAGAGGCTGGATGAGCTGGAGCATCACTGTGCAGAGCAGGACAGTGTTAGGAGGGGTCAGGACTGGCGGTGAGGCTGCAGAGGGAGGGTCAGGGCAGCAGGCAGGGAGATCTGGGATATRATGTGTGTGCCAGGGCTGTGATTGCTGCTGCTGCTGCTGCCTGGGAGGGATGTCACACGGCCTAGGGACAGGCACTATTTACAGCTAGTGAAGCCACAGCACATTTCCTGTTTTTATTTCTGGGTCCCACAAATCCCAGGGACAAACTGGAGAGTGTCAGCGAGGCTCTGCAGCTCCTGGCTGCGCTGCTCCCACGTCCTYCTGCAAACCAACCTGGTGACAATAAAGCCTTTGTATGAAAACCACYGTGTTTTGTAGGCTCCAGAGTGCCCTTTGATGACAAATGCCTTTGCTTAATAATCTCACCTTCACAGTGAGAGCTGAAGGGAACACAAATATAATCCCTGGACACTGAAGCTTCTAAATAAATGAATAAATAAATAGATAGGTAAATAGCATGGGTAATRTATGGGCTTACACAAACACCAACACTAAAACACACCAAGGAGGCAGAGGTGGAAACTGCAATAACCAAGGCACCAGTGCAGCCACAAGAGACAAAGAAGGAAGAAGCCACATGGCAATAGACAGTTTTCTTCCAAGGCACTCAGATGTTGTCATGARCATGGTCCTGGGGTCCAGCCACCAAAGAGCACAGGCACTGATGCTCCCATGGCACAAGCAGCCCTTGGCACACCTCAAGGGCTTGTTCAAGGAAAAAGTGTGTGTGTGTATGTATTTACACATGCAAGAAACTAAAGATGTAGAAACCAATGGGTTCTAGTGCAGAATCCTGGCATGTACTCTTGCAAAGGTAAAATTGAAAACATCAGAGTTCCCCCATGTAATTTAAGTGCAATTGTGTCTGCATTCTGTATTTTCTGTGGTTGACATCCTGAAGTGATGACTTGGAATTTTCAGCTTGAGACATGGATTTTCCAGGATGTGCACAGCATCTACCTGCTAACACCACTTGTGGCATCTGAAGTTACAGCAAATCAYGAAATGTTTCATCACATCCTGGGACTGTAATTATACACACCTGCAAAAAACCAGAGAAAAACTCCCCAAAAATCCCRAAGCAAAAAAAATCCCCAAACCCAAAGAAGCCCACAAAAATGGAAGGCACCATGATTCATGCCCAAAACGTATTTGCTCATGTGCTTMATATCTTGTTTTTTACTCAGGGGGATTCCTGTCTCGTCTCAGCTTCCAAAGGTGCTGTCTGGGAGGATCTTTTTTGTGGATTTGATTCTTGTTTCTGRGCATTTGCTGTTCACTGAAACTACATTTTTCTATATTTCCCTCCAGCAATGAGAGCTGGAATTCTCTTTTCTGGGTTTCTTTTTTAGGTAAATGCAGATGAGGACCCCCTTTCCATCACAGGGCTTCAGGGGCTGTGTTTGGAAGAACCAAGTGGAAGATTGTAACCTTGTGTTCTGACACCCTTCAAGACACAGTTTATATATAATCTCTTTTATAACAGCATGAGTAACATTAGGTACAGAGATCTGTGGAGAGCAAACAAGCTTTTGTGAGGTTCAGAGGGCCTAGATCTGCCTCTTGTGGACCTTCATGAGGATATAAAATTGGGTTTTAGGGGGGACCTCATCATTGTGGGATGGGAACCTTCCCAAGCACATGGCACCTAAACCCCATCATCAGAGGCATCAGAGCTCCATTTAGAGGCCAGAACTGCAGCTGGCACACGCTGACAGAGYAGGGGGAGCTGGCCTTTGACACATCTTTGGCTGATTTGCTCTGTATTTTCTTATATTTCCTCAGCTTTTCTGTGTTGAGAAGGTGTTAGCAGTTAATGGAGTTGGGGCTGCAGTGTGGGCGTGCTTCAGGACACCCAGACCAGATCAGGTCTGGCTCCAAGCTGGCCATGAACTGGTGGCTGTCACTGACTCTTCACAGGTCCAACACCCTCCCAAGTGACCCGTGACAGCCTCTGTGCTGTGCAGCGCCAGGCTGCAGCACACCACAGCCACACAGCCCCACCCTGCCTGGACCTGCCCAGATACCATCTGGAGATTGCACACCCAGCCATGAGCACCAGCGGCAGAGCTGTGCTGAACAAGGGCTCTCAGCAGGAAAACAAGGGCAGGCAGAGCTGGCTTTGTCACCCTCTCGAGCCCCTGTCACTGCTGAGGAAAGCTCTGGCTCGGCGTTAGGCTGGCTCACCTTGCTGCACAGACCCAGGGCTGGTTTCACCATGAAGTCATGGTCCTGTCTGTCTGTCTGTCTGTCACTCACACAGAGGAAGCCTCTGGGTCATCCGTGGTGGTATTAGTCTGCAGCTCCTCRGGTGCCTTTGATCTGCTCCTCTGACAGATGAGCACAAACCATTGTGCTGCCACTCCTGGTGTCAGGAGTCATCACTTCATTACCTAAATGTTCCATTCACTTCATTAACTAAATGGGACTCCCAGCATTAACTAAATGCTGGAACCCAGGGCACAGGGAATATTTTTCTGAGGGGTCCTGGGTCCCAGGGAAGCACTGCCTTTAACCTTYGCCCATGGAGAAACCTTCCAAGATTTGGGAAGGATTGGAGTCTACAAGTGTGTGAAACAGATAATAGAGAATAGTGTGGTTTGTCACAGGGTGAGAAATTCAGAGTTTTGGGATTTTAGTATAGAGGTAGAAAGGAGACAAGATGGAGGATCTTCTTCTTCTTCATCTACTCCATTTCCTGCAGTGTTGGTTGCACATGGATTCCTGATGGAAGATGTGAACTTGCATTGTATTTTGCTGACAAATGCCAGTTTTTTCATTTTCTCTGGGTTCCTCCAGGGTCTAGTGAGGGATCTATTTTGGTTGCAAAGCATCATGTTGCTGCCAAACTAACAGGAGAGGACTCTTCAGAGGGCACTGGTAGGAAGCACAATCTGTGGTGTGCAATATCAGTGATGGAGGGTTTTGAATGCACAAGGGGAAAAAGTTTTTTATCAGCTTTCTTTTATCTGTGCTCAAGGCAGCTTTTCACACTTCTCATATCACTGGGGCAGGAAAAAGAGGCATCTTATAGTATTGTACTAGAAATGGTCACAGAGGAGTTTGCAGGAGACACCAACTTGTTCCCCCCATCTCCTGAAGGAGCAGCAGCACCAAGTGCTTTGGGGTAGCAGTTCTTGTGTTTGCCACGCCTGCCAGATCCCTGAAGGCTGTCCAAAGTAACCAGCAAACCCCTAGTTTGGAACTACTTTGGATTAAAAAATAAAGATAACAGAATAGGGTGCTGCTTTCTGAGACACGCAGAAAGCTGGCAGAGCTGAAAAACTGGGCACTGCTGCCYCAAAGCATTTTGCTGCTTTGTCCTCTGAGGAGACAATGGGAGTCATGGAGTGACACTGCTGAACAAGTGAGCTGAGCCCTGGCAACTGGCAGGAATCGTGCTCCTAGCCCCACACAAATCCAAAGCAAGGATGGCAGCTGCCAGTGCCATTGTCCTCTCCAGCCTTGCTGAGGAGAAGAAAGACCTTGCCATGGTCATGCATCATCCTCACTGGAGGTTCTTGGTTTTCCATCAAAACCCTGCTATAGGGTCTCCTCTGATGCAGACAATCGAGATACCAGCATGAATTCCCACTCATCCTGGTTCACTTCACATCTTTGGAGCCCCAAGAGTCTGCAGAGACACAAGTGTTCACCAGCTGTGCCTGGTGCAGCAAAGAGGCACCTTGGGAGCAGAGCCCAGCTCTGCACAAACCTGTCAAGAGCTTGGTTACTACTTCAGCTGCATTCTGCTAAAAATGCTTAAACAAAAAAAGACAAGGGGAAAAGAGGATATCCTGTATAAGTGTCATTCTCATGGATTTATACACAAGAGAGTAGCTCCCTAAATAAACCCCTTGGTAAAGTCAAAATTATTGAGAAGTCACTGAGGCATCAGACTGGGTGAGAGAGCAGCAATGCAGACTCTCATTTGTGATGCTGTGCTACAGCTGACCCTCCCTGGCTTCGGTGGGTGCCATGAGCCTGAGTGGAAGCTCCCTGGCTGCTCCTGCTGCTGAGCCCTGGCTCTCTCTGAAACCACCTGACACAGTCACCACTTGGATTGGGAAAACAGACCTGAATCCAAAATATGCTACTTTATAATGAAGGGTATCAGCACAAGTGGCAACAGTTCAAAATATCCTTAAAAGGAGCTTTCTCAAACTTTGATGCCTAACACCACCACCACCGCACTCATAGTAACTATTAATGCTAAATTAATTAAATCATAGATGAACGGCATGAACTGCTCATTGAAGTCATGTGGGGACTAAAAAAATAAGATGCTGAAATTAAATGTACCTCCTTCTGCACTTTGCACTCAGTCTGCGAATCCCATGTGCATGTACTGCACATTCCCTGGTCACTGAGTATCCAATGCAGCATTTTGGAGCTCTTTGCAACTGCAGCCTACAAGTGTCTGCAAACTTGTGCCCCTCCTGTGATGTGTCAGTCACTTCAGCTGCCAGGCAGTCTCAAATATTTCATATGGGACTTTGAGAAGGGCTTGTGTTGCTGCCAGGAATGACCTGGCTGGGAAAGTCAATGTGCTTTGTAGACAACAAGGAAGAACAGAGGAAGAACATCCATTTACTTCCACTTTAATGTCAAATCATATCTCCAAGTCTTTGAATTCCTGACAAGCCTCAGGCAGTCCACGGTGTGTGATCACAGTTAAAGCTCAGCTCTGTGGCTGAAGAAACAGAACCCCTCTCTGCTAGGGGAAGAGTTGGGTTATCAGACCCACCAGAAATAAGTGGGGGCAATTACAGGTCAGAGATACGGGCATGGGGAAGTGCTGGAATGCTCAGGGAGCAACAGCACAAACAGGAGCAGCCCTCCTAATGTCTCAGCTACCACCAGCATGAGGGAAAATTTAAAGAACCAAAGTAATGAGAGCCTTGTGACAGAGAACTGGTGGTCTTGGATGGCAGCAGTGGTGGGGTTTGGACAATTATCAGTTCAAAGAAATCAATTCATCCTGCACACTTAATGAAGGGAGCATCTAGCAAGAAAATAGTTACATAAATACCTTACTGAAAATTGCATCATGGACATATTAGGCATGAAGTCATGTAGATTTTCTAATTTCCAGACCTTTGCCATTGCAGCTTTGGCATTCTTGAAGCGTGGTTGCCAGTGCATTTATATATGATCACACAGATGGGCACAGACACCTATATCCATATGTGCACTTCAGTGCACTGGGCTACAAGAGGATGCACTGCTTAGAGCTAAAACCAGCTTCTGTGCATTATATAAGAAAGGTTAAGAGCGTTCATATACATTCCAAGACTTGTGGTTCCCCAAAATGGTGTGCCCTTACAGAAAATGAAGGGTTTACTCAAGCTGAACAAAAATCCTTCTAGGATGGGTTTTCAGCTACAGCAGCCACCCATCCTTTTTAGCAATACATAAAGAAGCCAAAGGTTTTTTTTAACTTGCCTTGTCATGAGATTTGTGTCCATTTACATTTTTGGAGCTGAATTCCCACTGAAGTAAGCGACGACTTCACACAAATGGGCTGCACTACCTGGGCCTAAATATTTAACTTCTTAGTCAACCTTCTAGAACAGCTTTAATGCTTGCAATTGTAAACAGTGGGAAAAGCTACTGCTCATGTACTTAAAACCAGATGGACTCAAAGCCCACGCCCTGAGAATCACTTGCTGTAACCCCACAGCTACACCCAAGCTGGTCCCAGCTGTTCCACTTATGTTTTATGATACATCACCAGGATATTCAGAAATAAGGTCTACCAACACAGCATGTATGGCTCTGTTTGCTTGATATGCAAAAAAGTTGCTTGCACCTAATTTTAGTATATCCACCTACAAAACATTTAGTTTCCCAGGTTATATGCCCTACTTGAGCTTGAGTGTTTTTAAAGACATTAAAGAAAGAGGACTTTGGCTATTTGCCTGAGATTTCTAAACATCCTGAAACCTAGTGAGAAGACCTACTTGATGTCTCAAAATCCCAGTCTAAAGGTCACTAGTCACATACAGATCATTAGCATGGGCAATTGGCTTTAATTACTGTTTTGGGGTAATCTTTGGAGTGGCTGATGCCCCCCTACAGCTTCAATCCACACAAGCAAAAGGCATCTGCAGCACAAGCACAGCAGATCCTGTCAGAAAGAGGAGATCCTAAATATGTAGCTTCTCCCAGTGGATTGCAGATGTGGTTTCAGCAGTTTCTCTGACTGGTGTGATTTAGAAAAGCAGGTTTTCCCAAGCCATCCTTGCTGGAGCACTGCAGAAGGCCCATGTTTAATCAGGAGCCTGGGCAACACAGGGGCTGTGCGCACCCCTACAAACCTATCTGCAAGGGAAAATGTTTCAAATCTGTGTGTGCTTGATCCCAGGGCTGACAATTTGCTGTTTCCACTGCTGCCTTGCCTGTTCAGTGTCACAGTAGCTGCAGTCAACACGGACAATTCTGCTCAGATGCCTCGTGTTTTACTGCACAGTGCATGRAATGTAACCTGATAAGGCACAAAAGGCGTTTGCATCTTCTCTTTTCAGCACGAACAGTGTTATTGTTATGGGCCATCCAAAACATGAGTCAGCCTGYGGGGATATGGCCCTGCAACTCACCCAGCAGCAGAGCCAGGGCTGCAGGCCTTAGCTCAGCTCTCCCTGCACATGTGCTGCTCTCCCTGCAGATGTGCTGCCCTGCTGGCGCTGACTCGGACTCCGGCCCTTTCACTGCTCCTTTAAAAAGGACAAGTCCTTCAGGAGTGGTGTTTGTGCCATTTATCAGACTGATGGGTACCTTGTTGTGCAGGAACTGGTTAAATTGATGTGGCATGTGGTTTCATTCAGCTGATCTGGACTGTGCTGCAGAAGSCAGGCACACCCTGGCCTGACAGGAATCACGAATCCCCTTCTCAGCCAAAGACGCCTGAGCAAACATAAACCAGACTGGGAACCAAGGGGCTGATGGACTCTTTCTGTCAAAGCTCCTGAGACCCTTAATCCCCATGCATCCTTTTTCCACACACTGCTTTACATGCCTGATTGAAGCCCAAGTGATTGAAATCCAATCAGCAAAGGGAAGGGAATGTCCAGGCACTGAGATCAGGACGCCTGTTCCTGTTACACATGCAGTCACTTGTATTGAAACAAGTCAGGCTCCTCTAGAGCCTCATGAAATGATGAATCGAGGAAAATCAGAAGGGACAAGGCCAGCAAGAAAGCACAGAGAAAAACTGACTGTAGAGACAGACAAAAGGAAAAAGACACGGAGAGAAATTGGTTAGAAAGTGTCCCAACTTGGGGAGGTCTGTGCTGTCAGGGCTTCAGGATGGCTGCGGAGAATCTGGTGGAGTGTGTTTAGCATGGACATTGTTCTACCAGTGGGACCCAGTGTTGCAATGCTATTCTCTTTAGAACAGTCAAAAAACCCCAGAAAAATGAGATTTTTAAACTGACATTATTCAGGCATTTCTCATGTCATCAAAACATGTCTGGAGACTGGACACTGGGTAGAGCCCATTCCCACCAGCGCTGCAGAGAGCACAGCTCAYCCTATGCCACAAAGCCCTGACTCTCCTCTGCTCCTGAGGGACAGGACCCACATCCAGGTTTCACCAGGAACATGTTCAATAGGACAGACTTGCTGGCCTTCCCACAGCCAGGCTTTCCAGGCACGTTGCTCTGGAAGATGTGATCCCGACACTGACGCAACATGGGATGCACATCTGGAATTCAGTCACCCATTAGCAACAGTTAAGTCACTGACTTGGGAAACAGGCAGGAGAGACAAAGGGGACAGCTGACTGTAACAGCAGCTGTTTTATCTCCACTCACCTGACCYGTGAGGTGATCTGGGACACCCCTGTGATTGCCAGTCGCTCAACCTTCACCTTGTGGGCAGCCCCAGCTGTGCCCATGAGCATTCCCAGGCACGTTGTGCAGCCRGACCCCAGCAGGTTTGTCCCACTGGTGCAGGTGGGCAACAACTGGGACCTCAAGCCTGGTGTCAGGGAACAGCCCTGCAGCCTACCTGCCCTCCCATCCTGGGCACGCAGGAGAGGACACCAAGCAACACACACTGAAATAAAGACAGGGCCCRGAATTTTTAAATAATTTTATAATTTCCTGATGAACTTAGTCTGTGAATAAAAAAAGAAGAAAAAAAAATGAACAAAGTGTTTATATTATCAAGGCAAAGTTGAATATAACACATTTTCTTTGCAATTTCATTATCCTGTCAGTAACATGACTCCAGCAATAAAACACATACGCGTTGAAGGCAGCGTGCGCACTTTGCATCACGGACACCAATGTCTCCCGCTGCTGTCACTTCCAAAAGGAATTCAAGCACACTAGATCCCATCCCTAAAGCCTGCCTCCCCCTCCACTAAAGTGCAACACGTCTCTTCCAAAGCAAATGAGGGATCTGTGTCTGTGGAGGGGATGGGGCATCCCACAGAATTCAACTCCACAGATGGTTTGTGAACTTGGTGTGCAGCTCTCCTCATTCACTGCCTCGGAAGGAAACGGCAAGATACTGTCCTAGTGGGCTTGGAGCAGCATGTTGGGCTAGCACAGAAGTTATTCCCCTGTTTGTGGTCCCATTGGATTCCTCCTCCTCCAGCATCTGSACAAATAAAGGCATCTTACACTAAAGCCTCCCCAGTTATACTGTAATGAGTGTGTAATGAGGGGCCAAATGCAGCCACCCCYGGGCAGGAAGGGAAGGAGGACTTGGCCTTGTCCACAGAGAGCTGGGAAGGTGGGGCAGATAAAAGGAACAATGTCTACTTTTAAAATTTGGCTTCRAATTTGGTTTTTAAGATAAGCACATTTTATAACAAATAAGAGTATACGTAACCAATAGATCCATTTTTTTTGCCAGTTTCCAAGTGAAAGAAACCCGTGTTTTGAACAAAAAGCCCTATCAAAGCACCAAGAGCCTAATGGGAATATCTACTTAAAAGCAAATCACACTGACTTGATTTTCAAGATCTGAACTAAGCTTGCAAAATGGGGACAAAGAGCATATGGTTAAGTTTGATAATAAAAATACATTCACTTAATGAAATTCTTTACCTGTGTTCATAGGTAAAGCAATTTGTCAGGGTTTGTTTTGTTAACCTTACACACCAGTTTAGCYTCATGATGTCCCTTTCAAGCAATGYAAGTTTTTGATGCAACCAGAGCAAAAAATGGCTGCTGGTCCTTTCCTGCCCCATAACGTGCTTGGGTACATGACCAACACCAGAGGCAAGGAAATACAACTTTGATAATGAACCTACACACAACTACTTGCACTAGCTGATCTGCACTTGCTCATACCCCTGGCATCAAGGGGKGGGATGGAGAAAACAGAAAATTTGGCCAAAGCGTTTGGCCCATTCGCATCAGCGGTTCCCATCTTAGGGGACACCTGGTGTTGATAACTGTTACCAGAAAAGATTGACTTCCAAAATACTGTTTCATTCTGCCCATTTCTGTCTTACACATGTACAGTATAAACCTGAGAAAGCAGGAATTTATACAGGGTTTGTAACGTTTCCTAAGAGGCCAAGCTGCCTTGGACCTCAAAAGCCTGTGAAAGGCAACTGGTTATAATTATAAGCCCACAAATCCTTTTCCGTACAATCCTGAGAGGAGGAGTCATGGCTTTGCTGCTTCTTTACTTGAATTCCTTTTAATGAAATTTATTTTTAATATATTTTTAAAAACACATCTTTTTCAGTTCTACTACTATCTTTTGTTTCAAACCGACAATAGACACACATTGTTGGTAACTGCCCCAGCCTTAGGACCACACAGACAATATCGACAAGCAGAAAACAAAACAGGAAAAAAACACCCCTGAAAAAGTCAGGGGAGATACTGATGACAGGGTTACAGCACTCACCACACACACTGGAAAAAGTCAGGATTTCTGAGTTTATGCTTTTGACACTAAAAAGTTTTGAAACAGTTTTTCTCTTTTTTTTCTTCGTTTTAAAAAYAGTCAGCGGATACAGCCATTTTGTTCAGAAGGATCTGCTGTTGTGTAAGGTTCCTTCCATTTATGTGGAAAAAACAATTAAAAACATCGTTTTGTTTTAAAAAAACCCCTGACACTCCTCTTCCTCACCACTCAGATGAGAGGGGTCAGCAGAGTTGGCCTTGCCAGGCACGATGCCCCCGATGCCCCGTGCCCGATCCTCCTACCACGGCTCTGCTGGGGCAGTGTTGGTTTTCCAGAGCCTTCCACGGCCTCTTCGGGTCCCTCTTCCAGTGGGGATGTTGAGCTGAGGAGAAGCTTCCTTTCAGTATCAGATGCCTTGGTTGTAACTCTTTCCCTTTAGCATTTCACTGGAGTMATTTCAGGGATATACACGTTATTTTATGTAGTGACATTTCTGCTTTAAAATGGTAGCAGTGCATGACTCCACATCCTTTGTAAAGACCCCTGCAGTGGCAGCAATTGGCAATTAGTACAGGAGTGGGGACTCAACCCTGTCAACCCTCATCAGATGTAAAAATCTCCCAACAAATTGAGCACTAGCAGCAGAACGGATGGGAATTACAGGGCAAATGAAAAGAGGTGCCCCTTTGGTTCAACAACCAGGGTTATCTCTACAAGATTTATGACATTTATGCTCCCTTGTGCAAATTTCAGAGCCCTGAAGTACCAGGAAGTTTTCCAGAGAAGGCATTTTCCAGCCGTGCAACGAGGAACGGCGCAYGCGGCTCCGCGCATCACGTCGGACCTTCACCTTCCGTCCCCAGGACTTGGCAAGAACTGGATATTCCAAAGAGGGTTTGGCATTTTCTGGAGTGAAAGCTGGTTAAAGGCAGTCAAAACGAGAGAGAATACTTAGGGAAGCTTAGAGCTTCGTCTGGGAGCACGCCAGGTAATTCTTCCAGTGGCAAACAGTGCTCCTGTCCTCACCCTGCAATCCTAGTGTTATGTCCTTGTAGTGTTTTACATGAGGTTGGATTCAGAGGAAAGTATGGACTTGGACTCGTGGATATCATGAACAAGTGTGGTTSCAGTGTCAGCTTTTACAGGGCACGTGGGCTTCAGAGGCTTCAGTTATTTTTTAGCCCAAACCCTGCCAAAATTACCTACTTAATTTTCTTCAAACAACTCCTGAGTCCTTACATCTCTCAGTTTCTCTGCAAATGACAGCTCAGAAGAAAAAGAAGTAATATTAAAGCAGTAAAAACTTTCACAGCTCCTGTAGCAAATGGAACCTCATTCAACAGGAGAAGAAAAAGCAAATTTCCCCAGGGTCCCTGGGAAGGGGCCCTGACTTCCTAGAGCTGCTGCACTGCAGGACCACTGTGGTAGGAAACTGTCTGCATCTGCCTGGCTGCTGACACTTGGGAAAAAGATCTTGAAAGAGCAGTGGTGGGTTAGGCAACTGGATGAGCATTGCAGGGTATGCCACATATGGCCCTTCTCCCATGTGCCTCATATGCAATTCCACGATGGGTAATGAGAATAAAATCCCTTTGTTGCCTTAAGGCCAATGGTGTGGCACTCCATACGAGTGAAAAGAAAAAGCTTTCAGTGGTCACATTCAGCATTAAATTGTGGCCAGCAGTACCYCCCAAACCCCAAAGTTCCTCAAGCTATTCACAGGATCAGAGAGGTTACCTGAAATAGTTCAATAGAGATCAAGTTGGATCAAGACTGTTCCTAAATGAGATCTGCCCCCTCCCTGAGAGCACTTCACAGAGGTCTGAGATCAATCTTTAAGACGGGAAGCATACAAGACCTAGGAGATAACAGTGGTTAATGAGAAAAATCACCAGGGCCCAACAATTCAGATGGAAGGAACAGCAGGTGTGTGGCTGGCAGATAAAGGACCAAGTGGCCAGTGTGAAAACCAGCCAGGCTTGACAAATCCTCCCTGGGAAGAGGCCAGGAGATGCGTAAACAGTGAGCTTCACCCGGCTGCTGGTGCACAGATCCTGCACACGCCGCCCTGACAGCACCAGGCCTCTGGCCAGGGCACTTTGGACTGTAGAAATGCAGCCACAAGCTGAGTTASAGATGCTGAAGAAGCAGCAGCACTTCCCTGCAGATGTGTGGGCAATGCAGTAAAGCCAGGGAATTGAAATAACAGCCTGAAGTGATCACCCCTCACTCCCATCCCCTCCCCCTGCCCCTGCCTCCAGCAGAAACACTATCAAGGAACATCTCAGTAAGAGGTTTACAAGCAGGAGCCATTTGAACCATCAATAAGGGAAATTCCACAGCTTCTCACAGAGGAAGGATTGTTTTACAGCAGGGAACCAGGGCAGCTGGAGATTTGACCATATAAGTTAATGAGAGAGTCGGGAGGGGCGGCGGTGGCCGATGATGCCGGGCTGATGGCTCTGATGCTTTTACAGGCGGCATTAAATTCCTTGAGTGAGTAATTAGGGGTGATGAGGAAAATGCAAGAGGAAAGATTTCAAAACATCAGCTCCTATCGAAAACGTGCTGACTCAAAGAATGGGACCAAAGGGGTGGCTCTGGGATGAGGCAGGGCCCAGCAGTGGTACAGTCACTGTCTGCTGCCCTTCCGGCATTCCCCCCTTCCACACATCCAGGTTCCCATTGCTCCCCTCACACACCACACAAAAAACAGAGCTTCAGACACAGGCTGCTATTACAGGAAGAACTAAAGTTAGCTCTCCTGATTTGCAAAGCACTGGTAATTCCAAAAGAATTGGAAAGGGAGTGATTTGCCTCTTCTTTTGAGACTTATTTCTTCCTAGACCCCCTGGCTATGAATGCAGCTCCTTCTGCTGAATTATTACAGTAGAATCAATGGGGATGTGATTTCTTTTAAATTAGCTAGTTTTCAATAGAGTCTACATGTACATAAGGTTTCAGTTTTGCCCAATTTTCACTGCTTGTTTGGGAAAAAACTACAAGGTACATCTTCCCTTACTCAAACTTTTGCTGATCTCCTTTCTGATGGAAGCAATTGGTCATTTATCTAAAGATAAAAACAAGGTGTGAAAGACCTACAGGAGAGCTGTGCTGTGGATCTGAGAGATGCAAGAAATGCAGGCCAGTCTTGAAAAAGCCTGGAACATTTTCCTTAGCAAAACAGCTTAGAGAAAATGTAGTAAGCTATATGGAATTAAACTGCAGGTTCTGAATGGGAGGTTTACTGAGAARATTCATAATTAGCTATTGACTAGAAAACCAAGATATCTTCCACTGCTGAGTTATTTGGTCTCCTTTTGCCTTCCCCTCGCTCTCTGAAGTAACATGAGCCAGCCAAAGGGAGCAGCTCCTTTAAGGAGCCATGGGGACATGTTACAGGGCTCTGTCCTGCAGATGCCCCCAGACACACACAACCACTGGCAGCCAGGAACAAAACCTGTCTCCCCATTAATGCATAGCCCAAGAAGGAACACCCAAGTCCTACTCATAAAATAGGATTTCTGACTTGCTACCAAACTGCAGACAAACTGATCTGGGATTTCAGGTCATATTACCTATCAGCAGGAGCTGTAACGAGTGTCAAAGGTGGATGGGAATAAAACTAAGGCCTCTCATATACACAGAAGAATTGCACTGGTTTAAGTAAAGCTGTGATTTTACACCTATTTACTCAGCTGGGTGCCAACTCCAGCAGAGATGCTCCTCTTCATAAGGRTTATTGCTCTGAACTCAAACTCATTCCTCCTCAATGTCAGCTAAACCAAAATAAATTAAATTATAATTATAGTAAGAAATATGCTACTGGTTTACCTAACTTAGCTTTAAAATTATACTTTTAAGCTAAATGATGCAAATTTCTCATTTACAGAATGCTTAAGACTATTCTGATGACAGTCAGTGTTCACAAAGTCATAGCCTAAAAAACTGGACAAACTGTACAAGTTAAAGCTGGGAACTGACCTGTTGACCACATCTGCTCGAAGGGAGAGAGCTCTCTATAGAGTAAGAACATAAGAGACACAGACCTATGATGAGAAACCTCATCTAAAACCCCCAAAAATCAAAAGATGAAAACAGTTACCTCAAAAAATGGCCCATCTAGCAATTCAGAGTCAGACCAGTGAACAACAAAATTCCAAGTAAACAGAAAGTACCAGTATGCCTACCTCTTCTCCCAGCTGCTAGATGAAATGACTAACAGGAGCAAGGAGGGTAAATTTCCTTTCCTCACTCTGTTATTTAAGAACATAAGAAGCATTGAGACAGGCAGCAAGACCTGAGCTAGCTGATGCTGGCCAGCCATGAGCCATAATCAGAGCACACTCAGGTTTGGTTTTAGCACTGTGAAATTCAGGCTTTCAGCTTTCATGAAAATAAAAAACAGGAAGGAGGAAAGAAGACAWGAAGGAAAAAGCAATATATTAATGAAAGGTGAGGGCTACTCTTCTGCAACCTCATGGAGAACTAGAGCTGCTTGTGTTCAGTGGATCCCCTCTTCTTTGCTCAGTAGACTTGGAAGAGCTCTGCACGGCTGTATCCAAAAGTCACCACCAACAAAGTCAATGGGGAATTGGATTGTAAAGTAGAAAGGCAGTGAGAAGATGAATACAAAAACAGCTGATTAATCATAGACTGGAAGAACCTAGAGAGCATGTAGTTCTTAGAAGGGGCTTTTTTTTTTTTTGCCTTTGTTTTCTTTGTCAAAGGTGCACCAGAAGTTTCGATTCCATGTTCTGTCTTTCCCATTGCCCTCCACTCCCATGGCTCCGTGGGCTGCCTGGCTTGGCCGCTGGTGTGCTGCTCCGTGGGCCGGTGGCCGAGGTCACGAGGACTCCTCGAGGGCGTTGACGACCTGCTCCAGGATGTCGGGGCAGTGATCCGCGATCTGCTGCAGGATGGCGTTGGCAAACTCCTGCAGCTCCACGCTCTCCCTCTCCCCCTTCTCCAGCTCCTTGTGCAGCTGCAAGGACACACAGAGACACGGTCAGTCCCTGCTCTGAACTGTGCTCACTGTGTCACAGCCCTGCCCAGCAGGCTCGGCCACACCACTGCTTTGGGAAGGRAACTAACAGAGGTGATGTGRCATTCACATGTTCTGAAARATCCCWTCACCCAGKATTTTTCTTCTGGGAMGCTGAGAAGCCTCAGAGAAAAATGAAAACAATAACTATCTCATTTGCTTCTCCTCTGTTTTGCTCCTTTGGCATATGTTTGGAGATTGTTTRTCCAACAGGTGATTGTTTTGACTCATTGGCCAATTACGGCCAAGCTGTGTCAGGACTCYGGAAAGAGTCAAGAGTTTTMRTTATTATCTTTTTAGCCTTCTGTAAGTATCCTTTCTGTATTCTTTAGTATAGTTTAGTTTAGTATTCTTTAATATAATATAGTATCMYAAAATAATAAATGAGCCTTCTGAGAACATGGATTCAGATTCATCATTCCCTCCTTCGTTTGGGGGAAACGCAAATACAATAAGGTGACCCATGCTGGGCACTTYCAGCACCTGCATCTTCCCTTGGAGACCCCTCACCTGGAACTGAATGCTCTCCATTCTCTTTATTTCACTTCTTCATTCTACAGGACCAGGTTTGTCACCTTCCCGGTAAAGACCATGTCCACATGACTTAACTACCCCTGAATACATTTATATCATTTTTTCATTCTACAGGACCAGGTTTGTCACCTTCCCAGTAAAGACCATGTCCACATGACTTAATTACTCCTGAATACATTGTTCTATGATAAATATAAGAAAAACTTCCTCTGTAGAGTGTTTTTCTGAAGGCAATCATATTCCAGGAGCAATACAGCAGCTTGCTAGYGTATTGCTTTAAATAGCTTGACTTTTATTCATGAACAATGGGATGTTTCACAGGTCATTACTTGAGAAGTATTCCTGATCTGAAATCAATAGGAATGTCACATCATTATACAAAATGCACCCAAAGTTAACCAGAATTCTGTTTTTCCCAAGGAATTACCAATTCTTGGTAACTCTCTTTCCTAATTCAGTCAGAAGATGACTACACACAGTTGAAGTGGAACATACACAATTTTTGTTTACTAACTCTGCATTTCCTGTTGGGTCATTCGTTCTTCAGATCCCTATAATTGGCTCAGAASAGGACACAGAATTTCAAACTTTATATTATTCACTCTGTCTACAGTTTATAAACAGTTTCTCCAACAAGTGGTGTCCCAAACCATGTCACACAACATATGCAAACACAGCTTTTAGCTTTGAGCCTAATGCCATTGCCAGATTTAGGGGCCCACAGAGTCTTAATAAAGAGCAGGAAACATCTGCCTTCAGTAACCTGCTTAGCTGCCCAGCAATTGATAAAGTCCATGCTGGCCTGTGAACTGTGCAAAATCCCAAGGAAGGCTGTAACTTGTGCAAGCATTTTAGGGATTACTGTACTCACAGTGGTCTGTGGACCTCAGAGAACAAGGAGAAGCAGCATCCCTTACTAGGTCAGATGATATGGATAGATAGATATGGATAAGCTTTCAAGCAGACAGCCCTGCCCTGTGCTATACACCAAAAAAGTTGTTTTATTTGTTTAGTGACAGGATTTTCTTCTAATGGAGTATATTCCCTATGAATATATGCATATATGCAGCAGGTACATACACTTAAGAGGGATTCTGAAGCTTATTTCCAGCTTCTGAAGCTAAAGTTCTTTGTCACTTTGAGCTGCTGTGAGCAACCATCTTATTTGAACCTTCTTTTAAATTTTGTATGGTTAAAAAAAAAATATCTGTCAGTTCTGTAACATTTCTTATTTCTATCTGATTAGTATTTTTATTGGAACTCTACTATGTTAATACAAGACATGGAAAGAATGTCAAACTGGCATTTTTCATGCCTGAAGGCGTTACTGTTCATCAGTATACAAATTTGTTGATCTGTGTTTGGCACTTGTGTAACACTGCTCAATGCAGGTTTTAAAAGGAGAGAACTATCAGGCAGCAGCACAGCAGGGATCATTCTACCACTTTAAGAGCACAATGCAGTGGCAAAGGTTAGATTTCCACAATTAAAATTCTAATCAGATACAACAGCATGTCTCTGTTTAGTGATGGTATCAAGCAAAGCACAGCAGATTGTTTCTGCAAGAAACACTGCTTTAAAACAAACAGCCTAAGAATGACTATAGAATAAATAAAAATGCTTTTCAAGAAAAGTTATGGCACAGGCTTCTGTAGACAAAAGTGTGAGAAAGGAAATTAAAAGGGCAAGTGTGCTACACTGTTCCCTTTACTAGGCAGGGCAGCATATAGTAAATTATTGGGGCTTTGCACGCTGAATGTTGGTTTAATGTGTTCCTATGTGCTTTGTTCCTACTGGCTGCTGCACTCACAGAACAGCCATAGGAACCCGAGAGGGGCTCCTGCCAAGAATCACAATGTAAAGGCAACCTGATCCTGCTCTGTGGAGTGACATGAGCTGGGAGTGGGGAAAAGAGAGGGAGGGAGCACTCTGGGCTCAGGCAGGGCTCTGGGGGAGAAAGGGGGGCTCAGCAGTAACCCATAATGGCTCAGGAATGGCAGGCTGTGGATGGGTGATCAGCCTGGTTCCAGCAGCCTGGCAGAGGTATTAGCCAGGAACTTACCATGGATGGAAAGGTCCAGTCAGCAAGCAGGATTGAGAGGCAGAACAAGCAGCCAGGAGTGGTGCTGGATATTAAAAGGCAGGGGACTGGGATTCAGGGACTGCTTCTGAGGCTGGGGTTGTGAGCCTGGTGAGATCCCAGGTGGCCCCAGGTACAGCAGCCTGCAATCCACCCCACCCCTGGTGCATTGCTGGGAATGCTCTGAGCCTATACCTCTGACATGGGGCTGCCTTGTGCCTTCTTGGGCCAGCACAAAGATTGCATGGTGCCATCCAGCAGAAGGATGGGAGGCATGGAGCTGGGAGAGAGCAAGCAACAGGAGAAATAGCCAGCGTTATCATTCTCCTTATCTGGCACCTGCAAGGGTCCCTGAGCTCTCGGTCCACAGCAGGAGAACCAGGAGAGGGCAGTGTTAGCAGGGAAAGCACAGGTCCTGCACCACCACCACCTGCCCAGCCAGCACCCCTCTTCCTGGCCTTTCAGCCAAGTCCTCCAGGTGAAGGACAAAGCAATTAAATTAATGAAATATCAAAGCACCTGAAAGAGACTGAACTTCAAAACTGAAAGAGGTTTTGTGGACAAAGGAGAATCCTGCAGGATGATGTCTTCAGTGGGGCAATACTGCAACATCAGTGAAGTCTCATTTTCTTGCTCTACTAGTCAGCATTTATGTATTTATAAGATGCCTTATAAAATCTMAGATAACCCAACAAAAGAAGCTGATGCCAAAGCTAATAAATCAAATGCAACTAAACAAAAGCAACCAACTTAACCAGAGGAAGAAAATATTTCCAAGTAGAGAGTTTTTGACCACCAAGAGCCCAAAAGGAGATGGCTCTGAATGCTGAAGGCCAGCAACAATACTTTACAAATTAGCACAGACAGAAAGTCTACACAGCTGGCTGGCAGATGTCTGTGATGAAACATCTTTGGAAAAATAGCAATGATAGCCTTGAGTTGAGTTTGCTAGCTTCAGAACAGCAAGATTTAATAATGTGATTCCTGCTTCAACAAAGACATCTTAATTGACTCTATGGCTGGTTTGAGCATTTCTAGAGCAGGGATATCATCTCCATTGACGTCACTGCTCTCGGCAGCAGCTGGGAGCAGCACACGCCAGCCCTCCATCCACCRAGGGGAACATCCAGTTCCCAGTGGCATAACTGGATTCACCTGCATGTTTCAAAGCCCAAATTTTAGGGTTTTAGGGAAGTTTCTCTGAAAGTATTAATATCTGCTCCTGGTTTCCTAGATTTTTCCAGTTCTGCTCCTGRTTTCCTAGATTTTTTTTCTTCCGAATGCAAGSTGACATGGTGTTATCCTCCCCCTTGCCATTTTTCTATGGAAATAAAGAAATGTGAACAATCCTTTTTTGTTGGCATTTCCAGCTGAGGATGTGGGGAGATGCACATACTTGCCCCAAAGAAATGACCAAAAATGAGAAGGCAAAGCCAGAYATGTTTTTTGTCTAGTTGATGACAAGTAAGAATAGACAGCTCAGAAAGGAAAGGACAGCAAGGACCCCAGAAGTGCTTAATAGTATTTATCTTTRGACAGAACAACAGAAATGGCCTTCAACATCTCAGGGGAGACAAAGCTTGCAGATAATCTGCAATAGACTCAGACACTTTTCAGCACTGCTGCCTTCCTTCCTGTGTTTAGAGCAAGTCATGATAGGAATAATTTTCCATTTATAGTTAAAAAAATSCCTAACAATTCACCATGAACTTAGCTTCTCTGTTCCAAGATATTTCAGAATTTACTTAAAGATTAGTAGACATTCAGAGTCATATGAATGATTCATAAGAAGATAACTTCATAGTTAAGAAATAGGATGCTATGGTTTTGAATGCAAACTGGGTGAATTGTGCTGCTGCTCTGCAGAACCTTCGTGGCCTCTGCTTTTCCCATAATGCAAGCAAGGCATAATTAAGCTAAGATTCTTTAAAACTTATTTATACTCCCCAGTATAAATGATTTTTGCCTCATTAACAATTTCACAGAAACACTGATGAAAAAGGGCAAACACAGATAAACTGGTGTCTGATCTTGGGCTATGGACAGTAAACCTGAACACAGAATATGAAGAGCTTGTAGAGCAGCACAAAAAGAAAGTTAGTGGAGAACTTCTCTAARGATACAATACCAGGATATAAAATTATGTTTTCCAAAGTTCTAGTGTTTCTGGATGAGRATATGGTTAGCCTGAAAAATACATTTAGAGCTTATAGTAACACAAGTAAGCACCAAYAAGAAATTACACTGATTTAATCTAAACCTTTGTTTTGTCTCCAGTTAAACTTCACTGTAGCTCAGGCAAATGGTCAAGAGCTTTTGCATCTACCCAGACAAAGCAGTGTAAATACATGTGTTTGATGCAGTGAGAGCTAATTACATATAAACCTTTATTTCTCAACTATGTACCTATAAAAGAGCCCAAAGAAAGGGTTATGAGTATGGAAATCCAGTCTGACAAATTTCAAAAACAAATCAAGAAAAAAATTTTAATGTAAACCCTTAAATATTTCTGCTCTATCTGGAAATTTGGGGTTTATGTTAGCTCTTTCAAAATACTTTAAAAAACATGCATTTAAAAAATAAAGTAAGATTTCAAATGAAACAGTCTTGTCTTTTAAAATAATATTTCCAACGCACATTGCTCATTTTTATTTGTACATGGAATTACTAATTTTAATTAAAATATATACTATCCATCATTAACATTAACTATTCCTAATTGAAAAGAGATATAAAGCCAAGCAGAATGCACAGCTGTAGCTCAGCATCAGGARATGCTGCACAAAGCTGCCACAAGGACCAGGGTGTCTGAGCAAGGGCCAGAGTAACAGAATTTACTACTAAGAGCAAAACSTGAGGAGAGGTGAGCTGGCCTTGAGAAAACAAGGGAACAGCTTGGGCTTGTACCTTCTGCTTGTAGGGACTGCTTCTAATGAGACCACTCTCATTTTCTGACACAGCACACACACACAAAATGCTGGATGATGTCCTGAAACCAGTGTTTTTCCTTTTATATCTCTTTTCAAGTTAGGAGTTGTTAATGTTCCTGATTGATAGTATGTATTGTAATTAATATCAGCAATTTCATGGACAAATAAAAATGAGTGATGTCACGGCATTATGGGTAACTTACAGATAACACTTGTGATTTTAACCAGTATTTAAGAACTATGACACTGTTCTCATCCTCACCCAATCCATTAAATATGAAAGTTTAAAATACTTTAGAATGTAACAATTATAGAGAATTCCCATATCCATTGCTTTCTCAACYAAACTCAGGAAAAAGATTTGCACATGAAGAAGGATATAAATTATTGCAATTATTACTTCTAATTTCTAACAGAGACCAGAAGTGGACTGTTTAACTTTAAAATACATTATGCATTCCCATAAGATTACAAATTAAAAATAAATGACATAAATCAAGTGGGRGAAGATAACAAGCTAATAGAAGAGCAGTGAGAGAAGGAAGACAAGGGTAAACTCTGAAGTAACAGAGTAATTTAGAATGACTAAATGCAAATCATAGCAGAGTAATTTCTTTACAGAAACTAASTAAGTTGTGTAATTCCTCACAGATGACACAAGAACACAAGCAGA
Source organism: Cardinalis cardinalis (assembly GCA_014549065.1). Lineage (NCBI taxonomy): Eukaryota > Metazoa > Chordata > Aves > Passeriformes > Cardinalidae > Cardinalis > Cardinalis cardinalis. The sequence goes on from JACDOX010000030.1 coordinate 1,269,766, forward strand.
ATCTGAACAAAGAAGTACACAGGATGTTTATTAAATAACTATTTGTACTTTAGAGTAAAGTTTATCCCACTTGCAATATTGTTTGTATAACAAATCAAAATATGTGTTGAATATTTTCAGGATTTAACAATCAAAATATGCAGGTTTAAAATGAATTTTGACAGCTAAAGGTATGAGGTTTGGTGTCCTTTTGTACAGAAAGCTTACCATTGCTCTGTGGAGGCTGAAATGTGAATTAAGTGCAAGGTAAATGCTGCTCCTTGGAACCAAGCCACGACTCTTCAGCTGACACAGCACGTTGTGACTGATGCAGTGAAGTGACATTATCACCTTTCTCCTTCCTCTGCTTCGGGCAGCCGAGCAGAAAAGGCATTCCTGATTTCTTGGGAGAGGATTAGTAAGCAGGAATCCCTACCAGGTCTGTGCTCTGGCTGAAGCTGGTGCACAGGGAAAGGGAAGGAAACCTTCCTGCACAACAAAGGCTCTTGGATGATCATTAAGATTAAGCAGGTGACTTCTGAGAGACCTCTGGTGGAACTGCACCTGCCCAGGTCTCCCAGACTGCTGCTGATGCCCAGGTCACAAWGCAAATGCTGCCAGAAACACCTCTGGAGGAGGAAAGGCTGAGTGTGCAGGGAACAAACTGGTGCTTAAGGGCCAGCAGAAACTGGCAGGACCCCCAGCAGCCTGAGGAAGCCAGGACATGCTGGACATGGCTGGAAAGAGCCTCTGATGGCAGGGAGCCAGGGGGAAAAATGCCTCCTACTCCTAGGGTTAAGAAAATAATTTTAATTGTATAGATCTACTGTTGGAAGAATTTTTTTTTCCAAATATCAGTGCAGGACCCATTGAAAATAAAAAATTCTCTGTAATACAAGGTTCTGCACATTTACAGCTGGATTTGAGGTGCTAAGAAACATTGCTGATAGTCCTTAAGCTATTAACAAACCTAACACTGCTGTCTGCTTCTAGTATCTGCTTGCTCTGGTTTTTTTGGCTCTTTTTTCTTTCTCACACTGCTGCCTCTCAACCACCTCTGACACACTGAAGTGAGGATTTTCAGCAAATTCCAGGTTCTACTCCATTCTTTTCTTTTTTTTTTTTTGTTGTACAGATAAGAGCAAAACAAAACCCTAACTATAAATAAAAGTGTGGACCATATAATTATGTTCTTAATGCCATTTCCTTTCATAAAGGACTAAAATCCCACAYTTACAGGCAACTATCTGAAATGTGAAACAGAGCAGCCATTCTACAGAGCTCAAGGATATTAACATAATGATACCTCTAGGAGAAAGTGAAAGAAAATATGCTATTTCATAGAAATTGCTAGGATAATGCAATTATTTATAATGAATGAATGGAATTTTTATTTCTCAGTGTCAAGACTTGGAACATTCCTCTTCCCTTCTGGTAGCTTCAGTTTTTTAATAAGAAAAGTCAAATAGGACATGAACTGGTTGAAGGATGACAGTTCCAGAAACAGTACTGGGCAGCTTATCTGGGGACATTTGGTCAGAACTGACTCAAATTCCACCACAGGAATAATTTAATGACATGCTTCTGAGTTCTMCAGATCCTTTACTGTCCACAACTTAGTCTAATGTATTATTTTAGATTAGGTTTTGAGACACCATATACTCTTAAGTACTGGCTTCAATTCTTCATTACTAATGGACCAAAATTTTACTACAAGAAGTCAGCCTACACAACATCTCTGATAAAATGCCAGCAAAGAATGATTTAGTATCTTGGCCCCACAGCTTGATTACAATCAATCTTCCCCAGGGATGTGGTCACAGCCCCAGGCCTGACAGAGTTCAAGAAGTGTTTGGATAATGCTCTCAGGCACCTGCTGGGATTCCTGGGAATGTCTTGTGCAGGGACGAGAGTTGGATTCCATGMTCCTTGTGGGTCCTTTCCAACTCAGCATATTCTGTAATCAGCTGAAGTCACTCAGGACTATCACTGAACTTAATGGTAGTGTTGAGACACTATTATGGATAAGAGGCACCAATTATCAGTCAAACTTTGAGACTACAAAATTATTTAYGTGGCAACAAATTCCACTTAGATCCATGGTGCTGATGCTGGCAAATACCTTTCCAACAACTATTTGTACATTAGTTAATGTGGGTGCACTAGAAGAGTGAGAAGGTTAAATCTACTTCATACACCAGTTGCATCTACCAAAAGAAGCCATAGAAAACTCCTGCTGTTTGTACCTGAACCTCCCCAGCAGRGATGAAAGATCTACCAAGTATATTRGTTATGACAGAACATAGCAAACCAACCTTTGTCAATAGAAGTTGCTGCAGAGGGAAAAAACAGCTCTAAAACCAACAGTATGAAAACAAATTCCTAAGTATTTATAAAAAAACCTCAAAGCAACCAAACCAAACTAGGTAATCTCATTGGTGAGAAGTGGATACGTTGCCATCATGCTTAAATATKATTGGTGTTGGTTAAATGTATCCTCCCTAATCATGTTAGCACTTCTTAACATTCAAGGGGATTAWTTTTTTCCCACTGAGGCTTGTAAAGCATTATCTACAGAAGATCATATTAGAAGGGACAGGAGTGAATTTAACGCACTGGATTTGAGGTAATTTATAAAACTCATTAAAATTCCAAAGATGCAAAATGGGTATTCTGTGATGGGCTTCTGCAAATCTGGAGAACTGATTCCCACCCCCCATGGGAATACTTCTAAGCACAAAGGAAATTCTGCAGCTAGAAACAGAAAAGCTCCATGGCTTAAATGAAAAGTCTGCTTTGTAAATTGAAATATATCATCAGTTTGTGTTTTGCAACTGAAGCTTCTTAAATATCATCTGTATGAGTATGGGAAAGCAGAAGAGACAGCTACATTTTATTTTAGCTGACATTATTTATGCTTGGGAATCATGAATGGAGAAATAACTTTAAACAACTGTGGTGACAGCAGTGCACAACTAAAACAATAATGTGAAAGGATAGAAAAAGAATTCTTTTCTCTCTCCAGAACAACTTAGGTAATTCCCTTTTCACACAATTTCTCACAATGCTTTCTTTACTGTGCAACCCATAAATGTTGCTCATGGCCTAGCAAAGTTTTAATGAGAAATATTATTTTTGGGCTTACTATTCAGAAAAACTTCACAAAGAAAGCATTTTGTATTTTCTTTACACATGTCTCTTGATCAATAGCAAATACCACCTGTCCCCACAGATCCTGATTATATATGAAGACCACCACAGCTACAATTAATGAGGCAATTTATTTCAGTGATATCCAATCTTTGCCCATATCCACTCTCATTTTCAGAGGTGCCTCCCATACRTACCTACAGGTTTTGTCACCCACTGCTCCATCCCAATCTGACAGAYGAGGTGGTTCAAAATAATTTGCCTCATGTTTTGATTTATACCATAGGAGCTGTAAGGCTTTAACAGAGGAGGATGGCATGCATAAAACTGAAGAAATTTTAATCCTGTATCAGTGATTACAGAAGCCAGGAGGCTCTGAAGGGAARAGGAATGTGTCATACCTATAGAGGCAAATGTAGATATGGAGGGAGGCACACAGCACACGCTGAATCAGTGAAAAGATGAAGACAGGTACAGAAAGAGAGCACGACTGTGGTGTACCATCTTGGCCCTGTTACAGCATATTTATCTCCAGAGGTCTCCTCTTTTTGAATTTTCAGACATGCTTTTGTTGGTTTCCTGCAATTYCACTGCTCTCTCCAATTTTTGAATCAAAATTCAGTCTTGATTAGAAAGTTCAAGGAAATGAGTTTTAAAATCACAAAGGAAGAAAACCAGAGGTGAAGTGTTCAAGACAGGCTCAATGTATGTTCACTGACCCACAAATCCCCTTTTAACTGTTTAGGCCTTGCACTAGCTTGCATGTACACTGGATAGAGTTTGGTATAAAACACATGAAAGTGAATAGTTAAAGACTTGGCATAGTAATCCAAAGTCAGGGTTAAAAAGACAAAACTTGTCAYGTTTAGTTCCGGTACAAGTTCCTTGTAGTAGTTTAATTAAAACAACAACAACAAAAAAGCATTCAGTAATATAGGAATAGAACAGTAAAGAAAATTGAAAAGAGAACTAGGAATGAGTTAGAAAAAAGGTTGTAGGAAATGGTGAATGGGAATGAAAGGTTGTAAGGAATTATAATCTAGAAATTAGAGATAAAAAACTGCCAATGAAGGGATTAAGGAAGGCAAGACATTACCAGAGCTGGGAGAAAGGAAGATTATTTCAGTAGATGACTTATAACTAGACTGACAGCCTCTTGTGGAGACATCATCTGACAAACTCTTATTAAACCCTTTCAGTTCTGTATTCCAAAACTTCTGGAAATACACAGTTGGGTTTCTGAAGTCACTGTGTGTGTGTGTATATAAGCATGGGTGTATCACATCCAGCACACTGAGTCCAGTCTTGATTCAATGCAATCCAAACTAGAGTTATCCAGTTCCCATAAAAAGTATCTGAAGAACCATTTCTCAATTTTTTACAAAAACATAGAGCTTAARTGCATAAATGCCTACTGGGCACCCTTTGCTGTGACCTTCCACAAGAATACTGCTTCATTTTTTCTAGATGTTTGTGGGCACATATTCAAGGTAAGGTAAGGTGGGTAAGCAGTAGAAATTACTAGCATAATATTCTGTAACAGCAGGTAAAAACACTGCATACATTCACTTATATAAAGAGACTAATAAAAACGTGTCAATTAAAACATATATGGTTTATATAATTAAAGTAAGATTTAAGATCTTGATGACTACACTGAATTATAGAGAGCAGCTAAAATTTGTTAACAGTTAAAACATGGCAAAAAGTGAATATCTTTTGRTATCTTGGTATCTTGCAATTTGACTTCCCATGAGTGTGGAAATGCATGGCTCCGAGTACGGATAAAAGAGCAGATGAAATTCCATAATGAACAATATAATAACAATAAATGGCAATGATTTTAAAAATTATTGACTGCTTTTATCAGCTGAAGAGTTCATCTTTGCTACCTGCTTTCACCACTCACGACATGGTTTCACCACGTTTTGGTGTGGCACACCAGTGAAGCCTCAACCAGCAAGTTCAGGCCCTYGTTCAGAGCTGGAGCCCACAAACTCACCTGCTCCTGGGTCATCGTGTGCAGCTCCTTCTCCCAGGCTGCCTGGTCATCATCCAGGTGGTAGGAGGCAGGCGGGGTGAGCCCACGCAGGATCAGGGGGTCGCGCTCGTGGCACAGGGCTGTCAGATGGCCGATGTACAACTTCAACTTGCTGCGGTTCTGGTCAAGTTCTAAGAGGGGCTGAATTATCTGAAAATAAGAGAGCAGAGACAGTGAGAACAGCCTGGGACCCAAGCAGTGATGAAGGCAAAGATCAGCCTCTAAGTTACAATCTTGTCCAGCTTCACAGTGGAAGAAACMTGAACACTCTTTCCCTTGAACTCCTGGTCCATAATGTACCAACCATCCAGAAAGAARCCAAGGACACTGGTATTGTATTTGCATTCCCCCCAGGTGAAGGAAGGAATGATGAATCTGAATCCATGTTCTCAGAAGGCTAATTTATTATTTTATGATACTAAAYTATATTAAAGAATGCTATACTAAAGAATACTGAAAAGATACTTACAGAAGGCTAAAAAGATGATAATGAAACMTCTTGACTCTTTCCAGAGTCTCAACACAGCTTTGCCCTGATTGGCCAAAGAGTGAAAACAACTCACACCAGAAATCCAAAGAAACAACCACCCATTGGTAAACAATCTCCAAACACATTCCACATGAGCAATACAGAGGAGAAGCAAATGAGATAGTTATTGTTTTCATTTTTCTCTGAGGCTTCTCAGCTTCCCAGGAGAAAAATCCTGGGCAAAGGGATTTTTCAGAAAATATGAATGTGACAAACAGCCTGAGACCCAAGCAGTGATGAAGGCAAAAATCAGCCTCTAAGTTACAATCTTGTCTGGCTTCACAGTGGAAGAAACCTGAACACTCTTTCTCTTGAACTCCTGGTCCATAATGTACCAACCATCCAGAATGAAACCAAGGACACTGGGGAGAAGGTGGAATGATGACAGCTGTGTGATTAGACTGGGAAATAATGATGATATCAATGAAAAATGTAACAATATTAAACTGAATGCATTAACTCTAGATTACCCAACAGTACTTCAGATTAACTACTTAAATAAAAAAAACTTCTGATAAAAGGTGTCTGTCCACAACTTGTACAAAAGCAATGTCAATATAGATTTTTAGCTTGTTTTGCCAACAAATAYTTCATTGTAAATTAAGTATGCAATAAACATAAAGAGAATAGTTTCAAATTATGCCAAAACACAACAATTCTAAGATGATTGCATCTCTACTGTAGAAATTGGATAGAGATATATCTTCACCAGAAAGTTAAAAATTAATTTTTTATAATGCTTTAGATAGTTAAGGTATAGYCTTCTATAGTTTCCAAATGGCAATGACTTTTATTAAATAGGCCAGACTATATATAACAAACTAAAAAACTGCAWTCAAAGGACTTTAATAAAGCACTATTTTATTTCATTATACTTTACCCAATCTGAATATAATCATTGCTCCTCAATGCAATCCAAACTAGAATTATCCAGTTCCCATAAAAAGTATCTGAAGAACCATTTCTCAATTTTTAACAAAAATACAGAGCTCAAGTGCATAAATGCCTACTGGGCATCCTTCACTGTGACCTTCCACAAGAATACTGCTTCATTTATTCTAGATGTTTATGGGCACACATTCAAAACTGCAGTAATGCAAACCTCTAAGGTTTGCAGCTGATGAAAAATTAGGGAAGAACTGGGCTTAGGGCCTCCTTTCCATAAAATGAGGTGCTGGGCAGGGAGAGCTGGGAAGCCTTGCCAAAGTCCCAGCAACTTCTATTCGTGTTCCCAGGCAGAGGCTGCACCTGCTGTTTGTTACTGGGCTGGGGATATCTTTTCAATAGGACACCTCTGACCCTGCCAATGAATAAGGAGTGAGATAATCTGTGAGTCAACAAAACAGGGTGCTGGCATGACTTTCAACAAAGACTCTGGCTTCGACCCCTTTTAATAAGGCTGTCAGGGCTCACTTGTTTTGTTTCTAACACTGTTTCACATGGATTAGYTGCTGTAGAGTGTGAGGATCTGAGAGGCACGGCTGAGCAGCTAACTGATGTCAGGCTCTGTGTCCTGCTGAGCTCAGCAGCCCACACCAGCAATCATGGTGCTGCCACACCCACAGGCAGCCACAGGAGAGGAGTCAGGCAAAAAACCTGCACGAGAGAGAGAGWGAGCTCATGGGCTTCAGTAAAAACCTGTGCAGCCTTGGGGCAACCTCTGTTTGCATATATAAACAAACATACAAAAATAATGCTTTGTTATATCAGGATGGGATGAGTGGCCAAGGAGATGGATGAAGGGCAGATCCCAGAGGGTTTTAGTGGTGCTGGGTCTAGCTGGAGGCTTGTGACCAGTGGTATTCTCCAAGGGTCAGTACTGGGCCCAGTGTTGTTTAACTTATTCACCAGTGACTCGGATGAAGGGGCRGATGCCTCCTCAGCAAGTTCACTGATGACACAAAGCTGGCARGAGTGGCCAATASCCCAGAGAGCTGTGTCCCTTCAGAGGGACCTTGACAGGTTGGAGAGATGGGCAGGAACAACTCCATGTACCATCACAGGCTGGGGCTGACCTGCTGGGAACAAGCTGCCCGTGAGCTGGCAGTGTGTCCTTGTGGCCAAGAGTATCCTGGGGTGGATGAGGAAGAGCATTTACAGCAGGTCAAGGGAAGTGATCCTGCCCCTCTGCTCTGTTCTGCCCTGGTGAGGCCACATCTGGAGTGCTGTGTCCAGTTCTGGGCTCCTCAGGACAAAAGGRACATGGAGCTCCCGGAGAGGAGCCAGTGAAGAGCAACAAAAATGGTGAGGGAACTGGAGCATCTCTCTTACAAGGACAGACTCAGGGAGCTGGGCCTGCTCAGCCTTGAGAAGACTGACAGGACCTTTTCAATGTCTGAGGATCTGAAGGGAGGGTGTCAGAAGATGGAGGCAGGCAGGTTTTTGGTGGTWCCAGGCAATRGRACAAGAGGCCATGGGCAGAAACTGATGCACAGWAGYTCCAGCTGAACATGARGAARAACTTATTTTCTGTGCAGGTGACCAAGCACTGSAACAGATTGTCCAGGGAGGGTGTGGAGTCTCCCTCACTAGGAATATTCTGACACTGTCTGGACACCCACACTCTGGGCTGGCCCTGCTCAAGCAGGGAGGYTGGACCTCATTACCCACTGTGGTCCCTTCCAGTCTGACCCAGCAACAGCAAGGGATTTTTCAATAGRATCAACACAGTTACATTTCACTTCCACCACCAAACAAAACTGTCTTTAGCCATTATATCCATCAGCTTTGGTTATTTACTGAATTTGCACTATGTACCCTGGTTTCATACATTATCTATTACCAAGATTATGATCTGAAAGTGTATTGCCTGTGCAGGTGAAAACCAGTGATGCTTCTAATTTAACAGATGTTTTTTCCAGCTTTCTCACTATTTGGTTTGCCCACAGAGGGTAAAATGATGCATTATCACATCTTAAGAAAACACTGTTCTGTAAGAATGTAACAGTCAATAGTCAATTTGGTAGTCCAATCAATGTAGTAGCTGCCTTGTATTCTTTTCAGATACCACAGTCTCTTCAATATCCATCAGATGTGCAGATTCCAGTCTAAAAAGAATCTGTCTGGAAAACCTTTCTGGCTATTCTTTGTGAACAGGAACCCTCCTTGATGAAGAGAAAGCAGAGCAATCTASCAAGCAAGAATGGAAGATTTTCATRCAACAGTTGAATTTGACTCTCAGGGATAAATCCCCTTTCCAAGCACATTCCTCCTGCACCCTTGCCCCTTTTACCTCGAGCTGGAAAGAGGCCAAATGAGGCGTGTGAAAGTTCTTAACCAGCATCCCCCTAAAGCTGTTCACAGAGCAATCATTCCCCTCACTTGGGATCCATTAAAAGCTGCCAGTCAAGTAGGAAGTGCCCTTATATCTGTGTTCCTGCCCTATCTAATTTGAACTGGCCACTTAGCAAGAGGCACTGTGCTTCCCACACAGCAGAGCTGCCCCTGCCTTATCTCAAGAGGGTGTAAGAGCATTTGCTAAGTGGAAAAGCATGGCAGTGCTGGGTTCACAGCCCACATCGTGTTCTCATGCTCAGCTCAGAGCTGCAGAGCTTTCCAGGAAAACAGTGGGTAAACAGAGCAAACCCAGGAATATCTTCTGAAGCAGCCCTCATTCATCCATTGCCCTGATAGGTTTAGGCCATCCTCATCAATGCATGGAATGAAGTCTGCTTAATGTACCCTCAACTTCAGAATATTGCTAATGGCCAGCTAAGTTTGACAGCATTTCACTAAAAAAGGCAATCACTACAACTCTGAGGCAGAAATGTGAAATGCCTGACAAACCTCTAATGCAAACCCAAACCAMCTCAACCAGCTGATTAAGATACTTGTGAACATATTCCAAATTCAACTTGAGATTTCGTACATTAAAAAAAAAATCTTTTGACTATGATAAATGTGAATCTAAGTGTAGTTGTACAAGTCATTGATGCAAAAAAGTTTAGAATGAAATGATAATGCTTCTTCAATGGTGGTCCTACTGTTGCTGGACAATGGTCAACTATGGGTAACTGAATTTCAAGTTTTATTTGCTAAGTCTCTGCTTTTAAATACACAGTAGTGTCTACTCCAAATATGAAAAAAATACATAGGTGGTTATTTGGAAAAGAAAACCAGCAATGTCCACAGACATCTGCAGAATAAAGAGTGAGTTTAATCAATGTGCAGTTCACCACAACCACCAGYTTTAAATTATGCCTTCTCCAGGCAGAAGGGTTAATGACCTGGTCCCCTTTCTCCCTGCTAACAATCCCTTTTTTTCTCTGAAGGAAGCAACCACTTTTCTTTTTCAGAACCAAGTACTTAACTTTACTAATTTCAGAGAATACCTTCTAAATCTCTACTTTAAAAACCTGCAGCTGCCATTTTGAAACAAAGGTGTCTTACAGACACCCCTAAAAGCTYGCCTGTTTTTGCAACTGCATCAGTCAACCTTGTAGAAGTTATCTTCTTACACAACTTGGCTTACTCATCAGAATAATGCATCAATGTGGAGGTTGATCATGGATCAACAGCAGTTWTCTTAAAAAAAGGGAGAAAATAACATTTTTTGATACAGCAAGGGCAATATAAGGTGCCATATATACATTTGGCACTGGCAGGACTGCTGTCATACCCCCCTATTAGCCTGACTGCCTTGTTTGCACATTTCCACTACAGACCCCTAAAGGGCAGAGTGATGCTGCTAAGTGCTCTTCATTTTGCAACCAAATAATTCAGTAATTTTTCTTAACTTACTCCTAAATCTCTAAATATCTGAGAGAAAAAACCCAGAAACCTCCCTGGAAGTACAGCTACATCAGGAAGAAAATAAAATAGAACTGACAAGTAATCTCAGGGGTCAGAGTAAACAACATGAGGTAAAAATGACTGGTTTTGTATTAAAAGTGTAGATGGAATAAATCTGAAAGCTTGCAAGGAATTAAGCAATTTGAGAAATGATCAAGCTTGCCAGCCTGGTCTACACACCACGAGTGTTCATTGTAAATCCTGCACAGCACAAATAAAGAAGGAATTCTGAAAAAAATCCAAGCAGAAACCCAAAGCACCACCAAACATCTCCTCAAAACTTCAGAYTGGACATAATAAATACGTTTGGAAACACAGTGCAGGTAGTCCTTTATTTCCACAACCACATCTGCCACGCGAGTGTGGAAAATGATTTTCAAACTTTGTTACATACAGTTGCAACTATGCTACCCAACAAAACCTACTTCCCAAACTACCACTGCACAGGAGAAGATGGGGCCAAAGATTGTGTAAGCACACATGTTTGTTAAAAAGCAATTATTTCAAAAGGACCTGACAAATCTCTGTGTACCTCCCTGTATCTGGGTTTTATTATAGATATTGCCAGACAGGGATATTTTGCCTCTATAGCTAAGTATCTTATACTGGGAGATATGAAAATAAACTAAGATAGTGAGTGACACAGTCTGGAAGTATTTGCATGGCAAATTGAATTATCCCTTCTTGCTCAGACCATTTGTTTTTGTTTGGCAACAAACACGAGGGTTCAACAATAATATTGTAACCACTGAATGCAATGGAGTTTTATGAGGCATGAATTTGGCTCAGAATGTGCAAAGCTTTCCCAAATTCAGAGCAATTTATCACTGATGTCTTCCCTTCATTATTTTAAATGGAAACAGAAGAAAGTTCTCAAAAAAACACATCTTGACCTCAGTTCAGTTCAGCTCAGTTCACAGATACCCAGAGATACTTGGTTTCTTCAGAAGACCCCCACACAAAAGCTCAAGGACAGGCTCAGTATTCTTTAGATTTGTTAAAAAAAAAAAAAAAAGGATTTAACTCTAACCTTCATAGTTTTCTCCCCATAAACCAGAACAATATACGTGAAGAGCTAAAAGAGATTCTGGCTATTTTGACAGAGCTGTCTTACTCAGTTCCTTTCTGACAGAATCAATTAGGAAATCATTTTTATATAGCAAATGATTTTTGAAATTTTTATACACCATGAACAAATCCCATGGATTAATGATTTCCAGAGTTCACCCTCTTCACCTTGGGAAAAATCCAGACCAGAAAAAAATAACAGAAAAAACAAACCAGGGAAAGGAGTTTTGTCATTAGCTCTCTCTGTTTAAATAAAACCCTTTCCCCATCATGTAGGTGAGGCAGAGAATTGCAGTGGGTTGGTAAGGTTCCTAAAGCACTCAAAAAGAGCAAGTAGTTCTAAAATATTTTTATACATAACAAATCCAGAAGTGCTTTCCATGACACTGGCAACTTTCACTTCTGTGGGCTGGGGAGCAAAGCTGGCAAGGAACCACGAGAGGAACAGCAGGGACTGCTGGAGATCAGAACTGAAATCCTCATGTGAGGGGCCTGTAACTGGACCAAGGGGAAAATGAACTTTCAGGAATAAGATACCTCAGCAGAGGTGAAGGGAGTGTTTGCACACAGCTTGAATTTTACCTGTTTTCTCACTCCCTTCCYTTCAAAAGCAAGGGCATTCACTCAATCTCTTACCCTAAATAAGCTCACTGCACTGTGCACATCTCATATCTCTTTATTATTAAAATCTCCTTCATTTGAGCACTTCATCCCTGTAAGTTGTGTTAGTTACCATATTAAATTTTTGAATAATAAATTAAATTATAGAAAGTTATGAAACTGGGTAGTCAGACTGATGATACTGACAATTATCATGATGGAAAAAAAGTAGTTTTGCAGTAAGCAAAAACAGTTTAACAACTGTTTGCATCTTGTACATGACACTGTGGATTTAAACAGCATTCTCCTGACCAAACTTCTGTAGGTGTAACTAGGCAAGTTTAGATTTCACAGAATCAGATTTTATGATTCTGTGAAACCAATCTGATTTATTTTCACAGAGTCAGATTTTATGCTGATTCCTTCTCTACAACAATACAGCAGCTTGAGAATAAGTATTAACAACCTGCTTCTGTTTTTAATGCATTCAAGCTTTCCAGCACTTGTTGTCTACACAAGAGTGAAGCAGCAAGTACCCACATTTCTTGCTGGGCTCTGTTTTGTCTATTGCTCCTCCCTGTTATAAGGGATAAAGGCAAACAGTGTCTCACACTCCTCTGAAAGCAGAGCATGGCAGCAGGGCACTGGGAGAGCGTGTCCAAGGCAATGCTGATGTGTCAGGGCTGTGCTCTGCTGGCTGTCCCAGTGCTAATGCAAASCAGAAGGTATTTCCTAAGTAGTCTACCAGAGAACACAATCAGGGCTTTTCCTGTTCACATGAACTATCACCTCCCTCTCTGCAGGTGACAGGAGTCTTGGTCTTGTCCTTCTCTMACTCTGGGTCTTCATTCTGCTSYTGCAGCTCTCTGCCTGCTCAAAGRCACTTTCAAAGCAAAGACTTGTGAAGGTTTATCTGTCTTTAGGAAGTCTTTTTGGAGTTGCTTACTCTACATTCAAACACAAAATCCCRTGAATAAATACACCTTATTATACATATATACAGTAGTTCTTATCTAAAAGTTACTTTAACAATCAGATGTAGGTGGAGAGCCCATAGTGAGATGGAACTATAAATCCTGACACATCCACCAGTCATTATGAACTTTACCAGCCRGGAAAATACAGTGTCTAAATTGTCTACATGGCCTTACAGTTTTTACTTTTAGTTACCATTCTCTGGAGCTTATTTTCATAGTWAATACACTGGGAAGCAGTTTTGGGCTTGATTCTTTTTCTAACATTGTCCATCTCCCCTCTCCCTCAGTTTCTTTCCTTCTAAATGGAAACTGAAAGGGTTTGGCTGCAGCTGCTGGTCCTGTGTCTCTGAGTGTCCTGTCTAGGAGTGCCAGAGCTCAGAATCACTGGGAGATAGTTGAGACTATCACACAAACTGCAAGGAACAACTCTCCTGGAAGCGGCCAGAAACAAGAATGTCTGAGTGCAGGATTCCTACTTGCTACAAAGACCAAGCCACTAGTGGAAGATTATGTTCAGCTGCAAATCAAAAGAGAAAATAAGACACAGACCTGGCATAATCTCATCTAGCAGAAATGAATGATGGCCTTTCTGCAATTGTTTTGCTGAAAAGCACAAATCTCTACAAAAAGAAACCAGCCATCTGTTTTGAATGTTTTAGACTGTAAGTATCTACTTGTGTTCTTCTTTGATCTGTAAGAATAATAGGAAGACAGTGATACAGTCCAGTTGCACCTCTGTTGTGAGTGTTTAATTCATCCCAGAGCTGCAGATTACAAAATTCCATCTGGAAATCTTAGTTTTATCATTCTGGGATCAGAAAGAAGATGAACAGTGTATCAAGATCAGTTCTTTTGTGCTCATRGATATAACATTCTTGGACAGAGAATACATTATTCTAACAGAAATTAGTTATTAACACCAAAATAATTTGTTAAAAAAAAAAAAAGCTAGCAGAAAAATCGTTCTCCAAAAGAAGAAAAGGACCAGGAGTGGAAGCTGACTTTGACTCAAGGAAAGCATTCTTCTCTAACCCTCCAAAGGATAAATTAGTTATATCATCTTATTTGAGTGCATCTCATTGGGGCTCTTACTAAAAGGCTGCCCATCCAAAAAGGGGGAGTGAAGAACCCTGACTGTCACCTATATAACCAAACAAATCCAGCCTCTCTCTCTCTCTCTCTSTCWSAACATGTTTAAGCAATGCAAGATTATCTTGTGTGGCTGCCTTCAAATTTTGCACAGGGTATGTGTCCAAGGCAAGCACAAGACACTTTCACAATGCTTTTACAGACCTGGAAGAAGAATTGTAATAATATCATTATTATACTACACAATCAGTCTGTAGATTTTTAGAGAAGGGAAGAAAGGAAGAAATTACTTTTCAGAAGAGAAGACAATGAAGAACAAGAGACAGTGGTCTAAAGAGCTTTGTCCAGCATGCTGGAATGGCAGCTCCTTGAAAATATGGGTTATTTTGCCTTTTCTTGGGAAGGAATAGGATCTTGGAAAAAAAATAAGATGTAGTAATAGAGTCAACTACAAATCTAACACAATTTCAGGAACAATTTCAAAATGAGGTATTAGAATCACCATCATATCMCTTTAACAAGACAATTTCCAAATATCACACAGTAATAATACCYAGCACTTATACAGCACTTTTCCCAAGCAGAACTTGCACTTTTACAAAAATTTCAGCTCATTTTACAATTAGAGGATTTGAGACAGAGAGAAAGAGAACAAGTGAGTKGTTGGAGATGATGCCAGGAAAGAATTTATCTTCTGAATCGTGGTCTGGTACTGTGTCCAGTAAATTACAATGTAATATGAGTCAGGCACGAAGGCCTGGTGGTTTTGACCATTTTGCATGATCTAACAATTAAAAAGACCAGATTGAAAATAAATCTAGTCAAAAGGCTTATGAGGTCACAGTATAGTGAGTGACAATACTGAGAACCTCAAAAGTGTGACAGCAGGACAAGCAGTTCTGTACAAAAAGTGCATTGTGGAGAGAAGCTCACATTTATGTAGTGAATGAATGCCTGTGTAATTTAAATATAGAACTCACCACGAAAAACTATTTACTTTGCTAAAAGAAATCAGCATCAAATATTGTATTAAAAAAAAAAATCAATGTTTTCCTCAAACTTCCAAAAGTGCAGATCCTTTTAGTGTTGTAGTGATCCCAATGAAAACTTCCTGTAGAGTTTGTCTGCTCTGATAAAGATTACATTAMACCTTGAGATGAGCCAAATATTTTCCTGTAATTACTTACCCCCTCTTTCCACCACAGACATCACCTCTGAAACCTGAAGTGTTAAATTTTGTGAGTGCCTTCAGTACTCAACTCACAATGCTTAGTGCTTCTGAGTTAGAATGTGAAAAACTCAAGTACCAAAGAAAAATGTCAAAAAGAGCCTTTTTGTCTTACAGTATTTTTAGGGTACTAGGAATTGCCAATACTTTCATTGTCCTGAAACATCCCCATTTTTATGCACTCCACTTCCATGCTAGCTCTTTGACCATTCCACTGTTGCTCTAATAAGCATAATAMTAATTTTCAATTAATGAATGGATGAGTGGATGAAGCAGATTTCTGAGCCACACCCACATTTTCTCCCATTTTA
The DNA here is from genome assembly GCA_014549065.1 of Cardinalis cardinalis. Lineage (NCBI taxonomy): Eukaryota > Metazoa > Chordata > Aves > Passeriformes > Cardinalidae > Cardinalis > Cardinalis cardinalis. Next base: position 1,285,529 of record JACDOX010000030.1, read on the forward strand.
GGTAGCACAGCTGTGCTTCACAAGACAGCTGGATGAACTGAACAGCTTGGGAAATCTCTGCATGGAAGCTTTGCTTTGCTTCCCTCACGTGGCACACACCTGGCACAGATTTACAWGAATCACATACACACCTCTCCTTTTGCATGTTTTAGATCTCCTAAGGTGTAAATTCATACTATTCTTGATAAAAGTGAGTAATAACTAATAAAGCCATTGGCCAGAGCAATTTAGATTTGAGAAAGACCACAGAGCATCCTTGTGTGAAATCACACTGGAATTGACTGGGAYGTAGAGGAGGATAGAGCTCCATCTGGGGAATAAAAGGAGTCATAAGAAACTCACACAGCAAGGAAACAAGCTGAGTGAAAAATGCTAGGAAAAAAATATTTCAGGATGAAAGATGGTATTTACATTGAACTATAAAATGAAATGTAAACTACCATCCTCAGAAATTACAGGGAGGGTGCATATGTTTATGAACAGTGATCCATTTCAGGGGAGCTCTATCTGATAACGCTGTCATGTACAGACTTGGCATAATTAAATATTAAATTCAGTCAATTCCAGAATGCTGGAGGGGAAAAGCCTTAAGACCTAAACCATAAAAATAAAAGAATGTAGTTAACTATTGTACATAGTTTTTTGTCTCCATTTAATCTTCATTATTGACCAGAGGTGATTTCATCCACAGACCTGAAGGAACTTTTTTAAAAAACARACTTATTGCCAAGTCCTATGCTATTAATTACACTTTATCATTGTAATACATAAATTTAATTTCACACATGGAGGTTAGGGACTCTGTAACTTACATCATCTTAGCTTTTACAAAGAGAATAAGGACTTTTTATTTTTTTTAATGAACATGGAATATCACAGTAAAAACATGTACTCTGTTGGGAATAACTGGCTTGGGAAGCATCCATCACCTTTATACCTTCCCTGCTGATGTATGCACGACAATGTCGAGGCTGACAAGTTTCTCTGCTGAGATGAGGGGAAGGCAAGGCTGCTGGCTGACTCATTATTTTGACTGGGATACTCTGTAACAGCTTTCCTGAGGAAAGTGCCTCAAACTGGAGACATAAGCTGTTTTTAATGTCAACCACCCATTAATTCAGAAAACTATGAAAAACCATACTCTTAGCACAGTTGCATTCTTAAATGCATCAGAACAAGGGAGAGGAAAGAGATGACATCTTTCTCGGTGTTTTCTACACAAACTCCATGCTTGCTCCAGAAGGAAAATCAGAATTATTCCTACCTTCATTGTGAGGGTCCTCTTCCTTTTCATCATTTACTTACCTGCTCTGCCCTGTTTAATTTCTGTGCTTCAGCTGATCTTTACAAGCATCATCTCTAAAACTTTTAACAACACACACGAGCGCACAACCATTGCAGGAGCGGTGATTCAAAAAGAATGTGAAATCAACAGCGAGTGCAAATTAATGAAGCACTTTATCAATTTGTCCACTAAAGAGATTTTCTCAGCTCAAACCCCAAGGCATGAAATTCAAGTTTGACACTGCCACAGTTGGATTAAAKTTTTCAGATGGTTGGCTTGAAAAGAGGGATTTGATCTACGCAGACAGACAGACTGTAAGTCTGTAGTTAACTGAGCAAGTGCAAGAGACAAGAGTGCCTTATTCTTTCATTAATGTTTTATAAATCTAATAGAAAGAAATAATTTTCAGAAATGCAAGGGTCCAAGATTTCCAYAGAATTTTTCAGTTTTCTTTCAAATAACTAATATGAAAAAATCAAATTCTTAAAAAAAGTGCATAGAAACTGATGTGAAGTATTTTTTTCTTAAAAGGATAAGTGAAGAAGGAAAAAGTTTAATATAGATTTTAAATATACTGTCACCAGTCCTTTAAAATACTTCAAGTACTTCAGAGAAATATATTCTGCTTYAAAATTGATACTCCAAGGCATAAATGAAAGCTGTGTTCTGAAGGGTAACAATCAGTACTTGACGCCTGGCCAGTAAGAGGTTTTTTTGCTGAAGAACAGGCTTGAGGAGCAGACTCTGTCCTCTGCACTGTCTTCCCTTTTGGAAATGGGCATTGTTGTGGGGACAGTTTGACAGCACAAAAGAAAAAATTGTGGACGTGGACACAAAGAAACAAAACGTACTTTAAATGAAAAACAGCTCCTAATTTCTCGCCCACTGTTTTGAAAGAATGAGGGAGGTGGAAGGGAGAGAGGAAGGTTAAGGGGATATTCCTCTTTGCCTTCACATTTATAGACAATTCATACTCCTAGTCCACCTAGAGAATCCTGTACTGTGAGTTGATAAATATCTGTGACTAGTTAGGTCAGCGTGCACGGCAGCAATCTCTGCAGCAGATCTCAACATGCTCAAAGCCTTCAGAAGGAACATTATCTTCAGGAGGAACATTATCCTGGAGCACATTCTTTACAAACCAGAATTGAAAAAGCACACATAGGTTTGGCTAGGGCGCAAATTGCTTTGAAAAAGAATCCCACTGACAACATTTCCTCCATGAAGTCAATGATAAATGACATGAAAGACATTTCCTGCTCTCTCCTACTTGCACAGAAACTCAATTACATGCCCCGGGAAGTTCTCCCCACAACATGGCGAAACAAGGAGAGGATGATTGGAAGAAGAAAATCACAAACTGCACATAATAAACACACGAGAAACACCCTCATGCAGGGACATGGAAGCAAGGGGAGGGAGCACAGCCAGGTTTGACAAAGCACAGCAGTGAGGGGTGGGAGTGACTGTCGGAAACTTTTCTGTTGGCAGGAGAGGTTGGTTCTCACCGTTCTGAACAAAATGGCTGAGCTAAGAGCATCTGACTGGTTATGCCCAAATACCCTCCTCCTCATCCTAGAGGTGCACAGGAAAGCCCCAGAGCAGCATGGGAATGAAATAAAGAGTTGGTTAGTATTTAAAGCACATAAAGTACAAACAGTAGTACAAAGCGTTTCAATTCCTTATGCAGCGTTCTGAGCCTCCTTGAGGCACAGCTTTCTCTGCTCACTTGTAGGCTTTGTCAGCTTTCAAAATGCCCCTTTGCAAAGGGGAAGTGCAATCAGAGCCTCCTCCCATCCCCTCTCTTCCCTATTGCCCTTCCCTGTGGGGTGTTTGCAAGAATTTCTATAAATGTCTAAATTTTATTTCATCTGCGGGTGCTATGCTGCCTTTATTTACAAGCATGCACTAAATTTTCATGCTGGAAATGTTTCAGATCTCTGTAGACTTCAGAGTAGAAACAACAGATATTCTAACATTTGCACCAAATTAAGATTAGGAAATCCATTTAATTTTCAGTACTAACAATTTCACTCTCCTGAAAAAGGAGAGTGAAACAGCAACATCTTCCAAAAACACTGCAGTAAATTCAAGCCAGTGAACATACAGTGGAGGAAGGTATTAGATTAAGATGCAAAGGGAAGTTCCCTTGGAAATCAGAGTTTTTCTGTTTGTTTGATTATATATATACCTTTTTGTTTTCTGATGCAGACACAAAAGGAGATTTCTCAAGATCTATTTTTGCAGGGTGAATAAGTAATTGGCTTTTGCCATTTTCCTCTTGTACCTTACTCATTATTTCAGTGTATCACTAAGCTGGCACTTAAAGGTCTAGAGAGATATGTTTCCCTTCATATCTCACCAATTTCTACATGAGTCAGAGGGCAAAGAGAAGCATTCCTTCTCTCYGTTGAGGCAGTGATTAATGATGGCTAATATTTTAATTAAACTGCAGTGGATGAGATTACAACATGGGATGTGCAATTATGTTGGCATTTTCTGTGCTACCCAAGGGATGGTTAATCTCTCTAATAGTTAGCAAGCACACGGCTCCTGTGCTTTGTAAATGCCACAGGAGGCTCCTCACTGCTTTGGAGATGGTAAATTGATTTTCCTTCAGTTCATGGCCCATTGAGTTTGTGAGGGAGCAGTCTGTGCTCATTTGGCACCAGGGCTGGGATTTCCTCRTGGGAAATGGAGGGAACTGCTTGTATGCAAGCCATAGATCAGAAAGCTGATCCTGGAGCAGGATTTCCTGCTACTGAAGAGAAGAAACAGTCCTGGACACTCCACACACTCAAGCAGTAAACCTGAGCTACTAAAATCTGAATATGTCATACAGGACTCACATTTTAGGARAGCAAAGTTTTTGTTCCTTTTCAATGTACCTCCTCCTCTCCACCCACCTAACAACAGCTTGGTACCAGGAATTGCTCAYTCAAGAGTTTTGCACAAAGCCAACACAACAGCAACACCCAGTTCTGGTTTATAGCTGCATTCTGGAATGCTACTTTTACAAGCATATCAGGAAAAACTACTTATGACACAAAATCATCAGCCCCCACAGTAAAAATGACTTTAAAACCAAAAAAGACAGAGACATTACCTGGTCAGGGGAGGGCTTGTGGTTGGTTTGGTTGGAATGGGATGAGGATTTGAGGTGGTCATCCTCATAGTTGTCAGCCATCAGCTTCATACGGTTCTGAGTCTGTTAAAAAAAAGCAAGAGAAAAGAATCTCAGTCTTTTAATGTTATCATGGGGACTAAAGGGAACAGGGCATTTATACAAGTGCATATCCAAAATCCATACATGGGGAAAAAACAAGACAGATGCCTAGACATCAGTTGGTAGTGCCATAGAGAATTGGTAAAAACTGTGCATGGAGACATTCCAACCTGTTTCCTTTAARGCTAAATTAGTTGTGCAATTAAGTGGATCATTTGACTTGTACCTACTAAAACTTGTGCTGCACAAGAAATTAATTTCTTCTTAGAGATTCTTGGGATTACAGTTCAGACACCAACTTGGAGAATAATTCAATGAAAACATGAGTTAGGTGTCCCTAAGTCAATTAAAAAAAAACYCAATGAAGCCCTCAGAAAGCATTTWAAAAACCAAAAAGTGCACAARCTGAAAATAGGTTATTACWTAAGAAGTYCATCCAGTTTYAATATGCAAATCAGTTTTCAACTGATATATCAAAGAACAAAAAAATTCTGAGACTGGTCAGAAAAATGTTAATTATACAAAAGCCATCCTGTGAGGAAATAAGAAAGTTAATAAATAGATATTGGGGAAGAAGAAGTGTCACAATGAAGGCTTATAAAATTAAAACCTGGACACAGTCAAGTAAAGAATTAGCAAAGTATGAAACAAGTTCTTTTGTTTTTYTTCAACTTCTTAGGAAATTTCCAGTTCCAGAAGAGATAGCATTTTGAAAAACACTCTGCAGAAAATGAACTGTGTAAGAATAAATGGAACTTAACAATACCATTCTAGGTAAGCAATTGCAAAGGACATCAAAACACATTAMTTGGCTGTGTCTGCAAAGGAGAATGTTAGACAAAGCCCTTTTAACAGACTACCCTGAAATGAGGCCCTTGAACACCTACAAACACAAACAAATAAAAGAAATGCACCTGGCAGAGTGTCCCAGCTCCCCAGCAGGGCTCACAAAGGCTATCCAGGCAGCAGTGATGCCCTGGGGGCAGCCAGAAGGGCTGGCTGAGGGTCCTGCACAGCCAAGTGCTGCCTCCCTTGGCATTTTCTGGATGCCAGGGTCGTTGGGAACTCACACATGGAGCAGCCCCAGACCTGACTGATGGCATTTCTGCTCCCAGCTCAGAAGGCACAAAGAGCYCCACTTTGAGCTTTGGGAAATTTTGTATTCTAAGGAAATCAAAAGGCTACCTTGACCTACACTGGATATGATACAGAGCAAATTATCTACAGCTAGACATATGAAATCATCAGACATGCACTAAAATGAAATGTCTTCAATGAAAGCTCAAAACTGACAGAAATGCCAGCTGTGGATTCAATCCCTTCCTAACTCCATGGCTTCTCACTGAAAACTCTGAGTTTAATGAGCATCTCGAAGCTGGAGAACGCAGATTCTACTTCTCTCTATTCAGATCATGAGAGAAGGTCCAGGGTTTGAATCTGGATTTGATTTTATTTTGGAATCATTTAACAAAAGCTAATAGTAAATTGAGCTTAAGCAATAAGCAATTTCATCAYGTAAAATTTTCATATTGTTTGCTCTGCTTTGTCAAGCAAGTTCTGAATTCCAGGTCTGACTCATCATTCATAAATCACTACTTGAAACATCCTACATTATCCTTAAACAACCAGTTTATTGTAAAGGCACTTTCTTAATATTTATTATTTTATTATATTTAAGGCTGCCGCTTCAACAGTTTCTTCTTTGCAATGAGAACAATTTATTCTAAACAATTTCACATTTCCTGGGAAATTTACTGTTTTGATAATAAATAATAAATTCTCACATGACTTTTTCAGAGTGTGTGTGTGTGAAGAAAAGCTATTGAAGCCCAGATGTTTAGCAGAATGCTGGTGCAGCACATTAACTTGGCTGAGAGAAAACGTAGCTCTTCTCAGATAGAGGCAGCATGTTTTATATTATGTGGAAAAAACCCCAAAGCAACAAAACAAACCAAACAAACAATGTTAGCAGGTACAGGTAGAGAAGAATTTAACATTGCAGAGAATCACAGTCTAGGTCAGGCTGGAGGGACCACAGTGGGTAATCRGGTCCCACCTCCCTGCTCAAGCAGAGCACGTGGCACAGGATTAACTCCAGAGGGTTCTGGAATATCCCCASTGAGGGAGACTCCACACCCTCCCTGGACAATCWRTTCCAGGGCTTGGTCACCTGCACAGGAAAGAAATTTTTCCTCATGTTCAGGTGGAGCTTCTGTGCATCAGATTCTGCCCATGGCCTCTTGTCCTATTGCTCAGCACCACCAGAAGAGCTTGGTCCATCCCCTGACCCCTCCCTGCAGACACTGACAGACATTGTTCAGGTCCCCTCTCCTTTGTCTCCTCTTGAGGCTGAACAGGCCCAGCTCCCTCAGCCTGYCCTTGCAAGAGAGATGCTCCAGTCCTTGCATTATCGTTGTCACTCTCCACTGGACCCACTCTGGGAGCTCTGTGTCCCTTTGTCCTGAGGAGCCCAGAACAGGACACAGCACTCCAGRTGCGGCCCCACTAGAGGAGCAGGATAACCCCCATGCTGCTGGCAGTGCTCTTCCTGATGTACCCCAGGGTACCCCTGGCCTTCCGGGCTTCCAGGACACACTGCTGGCCCATGGACAGCTTGTTGTCCTCCAGGAYCCCCAGGWCCTTCTCCTCAGAGCTGATTTCCAGCAGGCTGGCCCCACACCTTATCTCTGTCGAGCCTGGCTGTGCTCCCATCCCACTTCCAATCTAGTTTAAAGCCCTCTCAATGAGCCCTGCTGAGTCCTGAGCTAAGATCCCTTTCCCTTCTGATACAGGTGGACCCCAGTTGCTGCCAGCAAGCTCAGAGTTGTATAAATTCACCCACGATCAAAAACCACAAAATGCTGCTGTTTACACCACTCTCAAAGCCAGGTGTGCATCTGCACGACCTTCCTGTTCCTTGCTCCATCATTCCCTGCAGCTGGCAGCACAGAAGAGAACACCACATGTGTTCCAGATCCCTGGGCCAGTTTTCCCAAGGTTCTGAGCCCCCTCCTCATTGTCCTTTTCCTTTTTGCTGGGACTTTGTTGCTGCCCACTCAGAAAAGCAAAAGAGGGTAACAATGAGTGGGCTGCACCAGGCTGGGAAGTTTCTGRGTGATGTCCCTTAGCCAGGCCTCAGGGCAGCCACACATCTCCCTCTGGGCTGGGTCTGGTCAGCAAAAAGCACAGAGTGCCTCAGAGAGAATKCTGAAGTAAAATTGAAGAGGTTGTGTGCTTCTGTCACTTAAATTCGAGTAGAACCTACTATTAATACTTGGCAGCAGGTATTGGGAAAGTGGCTGATGGAATTGGGCTGGTTTAGCCTGAAAAAGAGGAGGCTTTTTAAAATTACTTGATTRGAGGAAATAGAGGACCTGAAGCCATTGGAGGGGATAGGTCAGGAAAGGACAGATGTAAAATGGAACACAGAAAATTCTGATTAGGATCAGAGGAATTCTTTTCACAATGGGGTGCATCAAATGCCAGAACAGGCTGCCATGAGCCTGTGGCATCTCCATCCTTGAAGATACAGAAAATGCAGCTGGACAAGGCCTTGAGCAAGCTGCTCTAAGCAGTGATGCTCTCAGCAGGTAGCCAGACACAGAGGCCTACTCCAACCTAAAATATGCTGCAGTTCTTTTTATTTGGAATTTTCATCAGATYATTTCAGAGTTTCAAAGCTCAACTTTTCAGAAGAAGAGGGAGACAAGTTCCAAAATTCCTCCTACTTGCCAAATATGGTTTAGTTGCTTAGCTCCATTAGAGCCCTTAACATTTAAACCCAGGACAATCTCTGCAGTGTCCTGATGGTGACAAGGGATCAGTTCACCTAAAAGGACATTTTCTATGTTCCCCCCTTAATTCAAACTGACCTCCCACTGCAGCTGCTGCTCATTTAGGTGTGAGTGYTTGTGGCAAGTCTTGGCAAGAAAATGCCAAAATTAGTATTGGGATTGCATTAAAGGAACTAATTAATGTAATTCCATTAAAGATTCCACTAAAGGGACTAATTTATGCTTATATACTGGATTGGAATTAGGCAAAAATCAAAAGATGGAAGAAAAGCAGCTYATTTCCTGATAGATACCACTAAGAATTATCTTCCAAAATTTAAAGCCCAAGCAGTGTTGCAAATAAAAGATATAATATTATAACATTTTCATAAYTATTTTAATATAAAACTTAGAAATAAAAAGCTTCTGCTTAAGACTGGACTACTAATGACAAACTTTTACTTAAAAAATTTAAAAACAACTGTAAATACATTAACTGAGTTTTTCTCCTACTGCTCCTCCACAAGAAAAAAAAAAGTCCAAAAGGATGGAAATTTCTAGACCAAATGACTGTTGTAATGATTTAAAAACAAACCGTTTACTTTTCTGTGGGGAACCACTCCAACATCCTGCAGTCCTGAGCTGGTTTGTCATGGTGCTATTATACARTCCTCTCCCACCTCATGAGGTTATGGCTCAGATCCTAGGGCAAGCATTTCTACATCACTGTAAAAAGTATGAACAACAAAGTGGTTTAACCACAGGGTCCTGTGAGAAAATAAATGAGCAGTGCAGACAAATCAGTTGTGTCAGGAGTGCTTTTGTCTAAAACCTCCAGAGCTGCAAGCAGAGCTAGCAGTGATAGGAACTGGATGTCAGGTTCAAATTTTGCTTATAAAAAATACCATGTGCCCTGACAGGTATGTTCTTCAGGCATGTGCAGAAAAAATGCTGGAATGAAGAAATCTGGATAAAACACCACAACCCAATAGGTTCCATGATTTTTTTCCAGAAGGTACCTTCATTTCACTTTTTTTTRGACAGATTTCATAAAATTACTCCTGGTCCTCCAGTTATACCTTCCCCAAAGCCCTCACAGCCCTTAACAATGCTCTTCTTTTCTTCCAATAGTCACCATGCAAAGAACAGTCCCAAACCCTTCACACTGGTGTAAATTCTCAAAATTACTCAAGAGCCAGCACACTCTCCAGCTCCTAGCTGAAAGCCAGGAATGACTGTGGAGGCCTTGCCTCTGCAGACCACAGTCTAGAACTGCAGGTCTAAAACACAACATTTGCAAGGCTACTGCATCTAAAAAAACTCAACTTCCCCAGCTCATATATTAGACTTTACTGTAGAAATATCAGATCTCGCCCACCCCTCCCTTTTCGCACCCCAGAATTTCTGCAATTTTCCTTTTGCCTCTTTGATACAGTTACTGTTAATGCCTTTTTTACTTCCTGCCATTATTTAAGTCTTTCTTCTTCCCTATCCCTTGCTGCAGCAGGCAGTTATAGTGAAAGAAAAAGGCACCAGGAGAAAACATGAGATAAACCTGGTTTAATCATGAATGTGAATGATCAGCATCAGAACTTCTTTCAACATGCTCTCCTTGGTTGTTTCATGGCCCTGCCATGATTTCACTGTATTTTCATTACTTTTTTTTCCCCCTGGATACCATATAGTTCCACTTCTGCCTGTATTCCATAATCACTAAATGTTTGGGTAAACAAGGAAATCACAGTTAAACTAACAAAAGCAACACYTGAAAACTTTCATTGCAAACTGCACATGCACACTATTTTACTTGCCAAAAYTGTAGCCATAGGTAATTTTTAAAGAATCACTCAGTTCCTCATTCATGGAAGTACTGCTTCAAAGCACTCCCTCACCTGTAGGTTCCTAAAAGTACATTATTTTATGTCCACTGATGCTCACTGCAGGCCACACTGGTAGCTTGCTTGTRCCCCTCAACACTAAAGACCAAATTAATAAATTTTATCACAGTTAAATTATTACATGAGAAAACCCAGAACTGATGCTGATCCACAAAGTTTAGGGGGAAGTCAGAGACATACTCTGCACTCCACCTGGTAAAGCCTAGAGGAGTGCTGCCCAGATCTGACCAACTCTTTATTGTGGAATCCCACACATAAATTTGAAAGCCACAGATATAACTGCAGACATTGTTTATAATATATTTTACAGAATGTTTTCATTTGAAAGCCTGCAYGAAGTTGTGTGTTCTAATGAGAGTACATACCTTTCTTAAGCATTTCTGCAGGACAGTGAGTGCTCTGGTAACCATTAGCCTGGAAAGCTTTTGAAACCATGTTTTATTCATGGGGATCACACATTTCTGTATCTCTGGAGAAGCTGTTTGAGAAACAGCTCATGAGCTGGGCATTCTCTCTATTAGCCCAGTCTGCTTCATGTGCTCATTGCAGTAACTAACTCAAAGAGTTTGCATCAAGTCTGCTCCTCCACCATGAAACACAGCACAAACGATGACATCAGYGACTCCTTTCTCATTTTTTGTAGAATATTTGCGTGGGGTAATTTTGGTTTTGCTAACCAGTCTAAACAAGCTTTATTAATCCTTTAATGYAGAGTTTAAAAAACCCCACATTAAGTAAATATTAATGTAATGACTGTATTTGTGACAAATGAGCATGTGGTAGAGGCAGTGTGTTAGTGCATTAAAGGAGTTATCCCATTTTAATCTGAGTAGAATGTTGCACTGGAAGCACATGCAAAAGCAACAGTTCAGGAACATTTTTGTCACTAATAACATAGAAATAGAATGGAAAAACTCAGTGAATTCAGCCCACACTTTGTAAGAACAATCACCTATCTCTGAGAATTATGCACTAGTGAAGGCTTTCAGATGGYTCCTTTCTGCTTGTTAAAAACCTGCAGCAAGCCATAATCCCTGTTAATGTCCAACCAGCTCCCTGCTGGAATCTGGCTGTGAAAAACAGAGAAAGAATAATCCCTGTTACTGCCTGTTATTTGAATATGATGGTCTGCCTTGAGTTTACCTACATCTACCTCAAACATTCTAYCTTGAGTCTATACTTACCCAGAGCATTAGGACTCTGAAAGATTTTAAGTATTTTACTCTGTGCCCCCTTCCCACTCATGATATTTTATGAAAAGGGAAACATTTCTCAAATTTGTAAAGAGATGGCACACACTGAGTTGCCATCTTCCTTTGTAAAGTTTAAAAGACACATTATTAGTTATGTTTGGCTTTCCTTTTGGCTATGTTTAAGGTTAGCAACTGAGATTTCTCTATTAGCAGCAAACCAGCACAAATTTCAACTGCACAGACATGAAACCCATTCCTGTTACTACACATTGCTATTTCTGCACACGCTGGAGCCTGTGTTTTTGTGAGCCCAGCAAAGAGCCCTTGCAGCTGCTGGGGTTTGTCAAAGCCTGCAGGATTTAACAGAGCTCTACCTGAGATGCTGCCCTCTGCATTGGCTGCTGGCAATGTTCCAACAGTRTTACTTTATAAAGTGACTTTATCAGCCCAGCTAATTTCTGTGCCTAAAGATGTCATTTTCCTCTTCATCTCCCCACATGTGATAATTACTGAGAAGCTTCATCCTGAAGAATTCATACTCTACAAGCCTTTGAACTAAACTAAGGGAGGCAGATCATCTAGATAGGGCATGCTCTGTGAGACTTGACATCTGTAGACATATGGGGATGGGATTAAAAATAAACTTGGAACTGAAATTTTCCCTGTACAGGAATGTGTCTCTTGGAACTTAGCTCCTTAGGATATGGACAAACTATGAAACCATGGAATTACCCAGTGACAAAGTTTACTGAAATCTATTGCTCTGATTCCTGTAYGAAGAAAACCAGTGACACACAAAAAAATCCAAATCAGATCTGTATTTGGGATTCCTTTTTGTGCTATACCATACAATCATTATAATACATGTTTCTTTAGCTCTCTCTTACTCTTTTTAGAGATACCTCAAGATGTGTTTAAGATCAGTGGTAAYAGAACTGCCTTTCTCAATTACTTGYTCCATAAAAGCTGGAACCTGCCCAGTCACAGGTTTGAAAGGGAACTAAAAATAAAAAATACCTCCTCTCATGGTTAACTACTCAGGAGCAAGCCAAGTATGTTACTTCTTTGGCATCTCTCCACTGCATGTAAGGGTCTTGGGCAGAAATATCACTAAGGTGTGTCTTCCCATATCTCAAAGATGTCTGAGGGAGTGCTGCAGGCTGAGGACATTTACAACCATACAGTAAAACTAATTTTTAGAGAATGGGTGGGCTCTGCATCAAGAAACTACATTCAGGCAGCATCAGCAGGACAAATGGTAACCCACAACAGCATCCCCAARGAATCCTGGATCTCTCACCCAAACAAAATGAGCTGCTATTTTAATTCCTAAGGTAAAGTATGAGAACTGGTTATGTTCACATCCCAGTTTTGAGCAGATAAAACCTCTAGGTTTAAAACAAGCAGGTATTTTTTGGGTTATGAGCCAGCCCTGTGGTGCAGTTTGTTAGGGCAAATCTCATCCAGATTCCACACCATGGAAGAGAARGGTCTTGCTGCAGAAGAGAATATAAGATCAATATCTCTTGCTGCCACACATCCTTAAAATAGAAAAGACTAATTGATTTAAATTAGCTTAACAACTGGATTTTTTTTGGGTAAAGTTTCTGCATCCACTCTTGGACTATTGTGAGGTCTCCACTGCTTCTTTAATGAGTAAAGAAGCAATTTCTTTTGCAGACAGCATGGCTACCCTTGAAGAGCATGCGAGTCCACTTTACTACCCTTCTATATTGACTGATGAGATCTGAGTGCTTTGGATTTGTGTTCTCCATCTTCCAAGCATGGCCTCCAACCCTTGTAACAATCTCTTTCTGCAGCCTGCCTCCCCCATGGTGTCTCCAGGCAAGATTGAGCTGGGACCAGTGTGAAAGTCTGTATGTTCTGAGTGGCCAGCCATATGTGTGTGCTAGAGCCAAACAAAATACAGCACAGCTCAATTCTCCTTGCCCTCCCCTGCGTGGGAGCTCCACTTTGGGCTCTTTTTGCCTCTACCCAGCTGTGCAYGTTAATTAAGTTCCTATAAATCTACAAAATCTTTGAGATTCCTTTTCCTCTGCCAAATTTGGTTGAAAATGGTCAATAAATTGAAAAGTTACTGGGTAGGAACTACAGGTCAGCTAAGCAGATGGATGGCACTGTCATTCAAGCTTTTCTTCTTTGGAGTCCAAACTAACACACTTTGTTGAAATTTTAAGAGTCTGGACATAGACTCTTAAGATATCCTTGCACTGAGTGCTACACAGAAGTGGAATTTTTTTGGTACATACCTTGATTTTGGATTCTGGGAGACTGACCTGCTACAAATTCTCAAGTGATCAGCAGCAAACAAGCCTCTCAKGATCAGTCATGTGTCTGCTGAATGTTTAATAGATATAGTTTATTGTCTCTTTATCTACTTTGTCTTACTATCTCTTATCTGCTTTGTCTCTTATTGTCTCTTAATCTACTTTGAGATGTACTACCAAAGACAACTCATTTTAAGAAAAAAGTGAAATGCTATTTCTATAGCAACACAAAAGGAAATACCAGTCTTTGCCACAGTCCTCATTAATCAAACTGMTGAAAACTTTTCATTGTACTTTCCCCCTTGCTCATTTTTCCCTTCTCGCTGTGTATTTGCGGGTCCAAACTAAAAATTTTATTTTATTCATTACAGAATAACAGAAAAGCAAAGACAAAAAAAGGATGAGAGAAACAAGCTGAAATGTACTTTGGAGCATAAACGCTTCCTAAAAACTTTGATAGGTTGGTAACATCTTTTACAAAGCAAAATCCAGGAGGTATCTCAGGTTATGCTAAGCTTGAAATACATATCAGCATTTCATTGATCTTGTGGTTACTTTAAACTTATGCAATTTAAGCATCAACATAAAGCACTTACAAAATCTATATGAAATCTGAGGGCAAAGCCCCTAAATTACCTATGTTATATCCTTTAGAACAGGCAAATATTGCTATCAAACACAGAACAAACTGTACTTGACATCATTGATGGGACTCCTGTTCTGTTGTGACTATTTGCCTGAAATTTCTCCTTCCCTTTTCACTTCTGCTTCACTCCACATCCTGCTCATCTTACCCTCAACTACCTTACTCTGTCCCCCTCTCCTTTGTTATTCTATTTGGTTCTCCTTTCCAAAATAAATCCACTTGCATATGCTCAGCTTCACAAAGCTGAATAAGACAACCACTTCAGTTACTCTGCTTTTGTCTCAGTCTTCCTCCTGCTCTGAAACAAGAAAAGTTCCTCAGTCCAGTGGTATCTATGAACCCTGACTGGCAAAGTCTCATATAGGAGTTTACATACAAGGTGCATCCTACTGCAAAATCTTAAAAGCTAGTCATGATCCCTTGGCTCAACAAAATAATTTGTAGGCCATCTGCTCATGTGTATCCACATACACCTTTCCTGGCCGAAGTGATTTGGAAGTGTTCCAATCTTTGTGTGTTGCAACTGTGTTGTTACAATAAATATAGTAAAAGCATTATTTTATCCAGCAATTTTTAATTTTGGAAAGTATATGCTAGTGTTTTGACCACAGAGCTTTCATTACTACATATTTTTATTGTTCTGTGATTCACCACTTCAATTGCATTTGCCTGCAGCTTCAAAGAGTTGTTAATAGCAAACCCCCCTCCCCTCTATACATGCTGCTCTTGGCAAAAAAAGGAGTTTTGTACAGATACAAATTCCTAGATGCTAAAGTGATGTGAGCTGCTCAGTATCATCTCAGCCCAGACTGTCTGTGACTGCCCAGAACCCAGCTCTGGGTGTATACATGAATGGATCTGTGTCTACATGATATAAACAGTGTTGATAGCAACTTTAAAAAAACACACACAAAGAAACCTCAAGACTATTTGTGCTTGTTCTGAAATTAATTTTAAAAGCTGTTGCATATAAAAGAAAAAGAAACCCAGTATTATTCTTTTTATGCCTTGCTTTCATCTCTGAATCCATCAAAATCCTGCATGGTAACTGCTTGAGGGAAGAGTTGAAAGGGCACTTCCTTTGACAACCACCAGAGCTTTGCTACCCCAAACTAAATAGAAGTTAAGAATTTTTTCTGTAAGGCCAATTATTAGGTTTGACATCCACCTAGAAGTGCCCTGCCTCAAGAGGCACACAAACACACAGACATCACATTCCTGTCTGTCCACACCGTGTGTGCGTGTGGTCTGCACCCCCAGGATTCCTGTCCATCCTCACTGTCCCTCTGTCTGGAGCACAGAGAAGGGGTTCCTGCCCCAGCACACAGCAGCACATGTGCACTGCAGAGCTGGGCAGATGATTCCTGTCCCTTCCTCTGCTCTTGCACACAGCCAAGGAGAACCACAATAAACCAACACTTTTTTTTTTTTGCTTGCTGTTCCAGCAGAGGTTGATTTTTCCTATCAAATCTGCATCAAAGCTTAGGTACTAAACTGGAGAGACTGAAAAAACATTCAGTTTCTCTGCTGTATTTGTGCCAAAATTATTCTCACCAAGGAAAGAAATTCTCTTAATTCTCTACAAAATCCATGGCACACTATGTGTAGGGATGTGCCAGTTTGGCCAGATGAATTTCTCTAAGGCGTCTGCATTCCAGTATTCCTGTCTTTGCCTGCTCTATTCCTAATCTGTTGTCTTTCTGTGATTTACATTACATGATGCCATTACATATGAGTAGAGGCCCACCCAAGGGGCACCATAAAGCACTCTGTAAAGCTCAGAAAAAAAAAAATCTCAGAGAATTCTCTCTGCTACAGGACCACTAAAAGAAAAAGATCTGTGGGACAAGATGAGAAAAAAGCCAGTCATACCTCTGGTGAGTTTTTCTTAACAATCCTTTTACTGCTAAGTCTTTAAACTTAAGATAGGTGATTCCACTTGTTAAAGAGCCCTGACAAAGCAGAGGAAGAAACAGAAAAGGATGAATAGAAGGACAAGAGCAACCTTGACTGATTGATTTGCAATTAGAAGACCTAAGAGGAAACAAGGAAGCCTTCATATTTTTAAGGCCTTTTTATATCACGTACTAGCTTTCTGGCAGACAATGGAGAAGGATTAAGTGGTTTTGGTAATCAGGAAAGGAGGGAAGAGAAAAATCTTTTTGAGATCTGATAGTGATGAACATAAGGAATCAGTCTTAGTCTGCACTTCCTAGTCTGTGGATCCTTCCCACCTAATCTGTGAGTTTTTCATTTTTTAGTGCAGAAGAACACACATCTTGCATGCCTCCATATGAGAGAGAGAAGACACTTGAAAGACCATTGAAGATCTGTATATATAAGTAAATATGTTTCACTTTAGGAAAAAAAAAATCAGGGAAAAACTAAAATGAGAAGGTACAGTCCTTAATACTTACAGAGAACAAATAAACTCGTGCAGGCTTCCAAGTTTTAAACAACCTGTGAGTGTGTGTGTTCTTAAGGATCACTATATTGCTTTTATTATTTTTTCAGCACCATTACTGTCAGCAGTTGGCAAAGGTTTGGGTTACTAGCTGGAATAAAGGAGGCAAAGCCAAGGCTGCATCTACTGGTGTTTAGGAGATGGAGAGCACACTGCCTTGGTGTCATAAATTATGGTCATGTTTCATGGTAAGATGACAACAGTGAGAAGAGCAACTTCTGGACTATTAAAAGGATTAAGAGTGGTACAGTGGTGAGACAGAATGTTTAAAAACGTTAAGCTTCCCACTCCAAACAAAAATTCACTGTAAAAACAAAAGATACCTAGGTTGTTCAAATCCTGAGAAAAACTTGCCTGGAGTTAGCTGCGAGACCTCCATTTATTTTTTATTTACTCAACTACAGGAAATATTTGTATTCACACTATGACAGGCATTGGTGGTAAACAAACAGAAAGAGAACAAAGGACTGGGTTCTGTGACTGTAAAATTGTACTCAAATAAAGAGAACAAAAGCTCTAATAAAATGATTACCCCTTAACCAGGGCTGTATTCAACATAAAAGACCAGTGCTTCCTCCAGACACCAGTCTTGGGATGAGAGTTTATACATGTAAATTTACACATATTTGGGAAGTAGAGCTTTACAAAAGTTGAGAGACTAACATTCACCTATATTATTGATAAGCTAAAATTCTACAACATGTAACTGCAATGGTAAATGACTTGGATTTGAAATTGAGGGTACATAATCAGCAAATTTTTCTTATATCCGCATGACAAATGTTTGATTATGCCAAGTAAAATCAGACAGCAATCTTTTGATAGCTGAGTTTGAGACTTATTTTGTCTTCGTGCAAAATCTTGGACTAATCCCTAAAAGCACTTCTTGCTACTGCAAAAACTCAAAACCTTTGGCAACATATTCAAGGCAAAACAAGGCACACAGAAACTGTGCCTTTATTTTGTGTTCCATACAGGTCTGCTCAGGGACAGCTGAACACAACAGCCCTAAAGAGGATCTGCCAAATCACTAACTCATGCTTGACAGCATTGTCTCCAGACTGCCCTTCAGGGAGGGACTGGAAGCACAATCTCCATCAGTATCAACTTTCTCACCTTGTACCTCCTGGCAGCTGTTTCCAGACTCCTCACAGTTAGGAGACAGCAGAACAATCTCCATCCCCTCCCTGCATTCACAAATGGCAAACATGTGACTTCTAGGGAAAATCTACACACCTTTTCTTTGCTTGTCAGTATTTCTTCATCTTAAAAAGGGGCTGTAGAAAACAGCATGTACTTATGAAGGAGTAAATGCATCGTTTGTTCTGCACCTAAACATGAATAGTAATATTTTAAGGCTTGGATTCTTCAGAATATAGCACCATGAATTTAACAGAACTGAGGGGAACATACAGCCACCAGCACCTTGCCATTTGCAGAAGCTATCACAAGTAACTGATGCCCAATTTCATAAATCTGTGCCTCATTTTGACAAATCTGCAATTTCCACAATGTGGTATGTAAATTAATGAAGGATTATTATCAAGAAACCACTCCTAACTGACAGCATCTCAGATTTCCAACTGCAAGATGAAACCTTTATTTTCCCCTGCCTTACCTATCCATTTGCCTGAGATATGGTTTACTGCACTAGGCTCAATCAGACAAAGAGGGAAATTATTTTCACAATTTAATGAGCTTAACACAGCAGATGAAAAAGAAATCTGTAGAAGACTGAGAGATATTTCAGTGCATAAGCTCAAAAATACCTAAGATCACTGCTCATCATCAGTTCACTGTTTACTGAAGTTCATTCCATGCAGTTAAGACTAAATTTTTTCCATTATCAATTTTTAAGATGGTGGGGATTAAAATTCTCTTTTGCTGACTATGCATTTCTCTCTTTTCAAGCAAAAAAAAGCAGTGATTTATTATGTTACTCCCAAAATAACACAGCAAAATCACAAATATGCAATATATTCTATCTCATAGATCATTAATTTTCATTACATATTCTAGGTGTACAATTCTTTCCATCATTCATTCCTCCTTCAAGTAAAGAACACATCACTAACACATTAAGTCATACAACTGTTAATCTGTAATCTACTTGAAACCTTCTCCATATTTAGTTTATGAACCCAATCAGTCACCTCATATCTCTGACTCCACCTTCTCCTTACATGTTTTTGGAAAACACCTTGAATCATCTATCACCTCACTAGTTACAAGTCTTACACAAATTAAAACCAATACTAAAACTGGAAAATTGCYTTTCAGCTTTCTGCCACTACTTTTTAACTGACTATCAATGTGTGAATTGGTTTTTATAAATGATAGTTGGTAATGTCACAGTTTTGTTAGGCTTTTCATCCAATGACAAGTAGCCACAAATAAAGTTTTACTGTATAGGTTTAATATGAAACTGTTCCATGTGTTGTGTGCTCCCTGAGGAATAATATCTTTAAACACAGGAAGAGATAAGCACAATGTACCAAGTTAGCACATTTTGAATGGATATTTGGTGRAGGGACACATGTGTCTCCTAGCTAATTGTCATTGTCAGGTAWAACAGCCCAGATGAACAGGAATAATTTAGTACAGAAGAATCTGCATCCAATCAATGAAATACCTGTAAGGATGCTTACACACCCATCTTCACCAATATTCAACATTTTCAAGCAAGTAATTCAAAATCCTGAATCTGAAATTTCAGTGTGAAACTTGTTTCTTCACAAAAGCAAATCTATTTGTGGATTTATCTCATCAAGACTTTTTATATGTTTAAGTGGAATTTCTCTGTCACCAACACTTCAGAGTTCCCTAAACAATGGGTCTAAAAGATACAATTTAAATGTAATCATAAACTCTAATTTCTGGTCATCCTTCAGACATCATCCATTCAAATACCAAGAGTGATGCCAAACCAGCCCAGCCACAAGGACCAATGGYTGGAAAGTCTCAAATATTTTACCCCTGAGGCACATCCTGCCACTGCAAGACAATCAGGAGCAGTCATGCATGGGTCCTCCCCAGCTGCCCCACRAACCATGGGAGTTAAGCAAAAGAAGATGTACCCATAATTGCATTCCTTGAATGAACAACCATGGGCAATCCTGAGCTGCTCTAAGTGACTTTCTGAGATTTTGCATCTATCTCAGGACTCATCAGCTAAGACAAATATTGTCAGAAACTGTATGTCCAACATAATATTTGCAGCGAAGAGACAGAATGAATTCCATAAATACTCTGTTGAATGTATGTATCACAGAGAGCTGTTCTAAYCTATTCTCTTTATTTAACTGAAAACCACTGTGTATCAGACCAGTGGTYTGGGCCACAACAACCACAGGAAACCACTGTGTGGTACAACTGTGATGTCAAATGGCAGAGACTGTTCTTACACTGCACCAATGTCCAGCAGTACTACTCACAGACCAGGGAATGATTATTTTCCAAGCCCAAATTAGATCTTCTAGTGCAGTCTTCTGAGCAAGCCCAAGCTCAGTGAGCATTCTCACCTCTTCAATAATGCTAACAAGCCTGRTTCTCCCAGGGGAGCCCTAACAATCTCTCCTGGTATCCAACACCATCAAGTTGGTCACAGGAATGGGACACAGAGTCTCTCAACTGCTAACCTAGACTTGCTCAGCAATTCTGATTTTCTAGAGAGAGGCAACGTTGTTTAAATAACTTCCTATAGGAGTTCATAAGCCCTGAGTAAGAACTGGTGTATATGTGGCACTAAATCCTGTTGGCAATTATCCAATTAATTWAAATTTATTTGTGTGAATTTTTAGTCAGCTGTAAAACTGGAATATGAAAATCTTCATATATTCAATAAATGGAGGAAAATTTCTAACKAAGTGAAACAAGTTTTTGAAATCTGAGTTCAAACTTGGGAAATATTAGTCCTTACAGTATTTTAAAATATATTACAAATGTCTAGAAAAGGAACCAAGTACTGTATTGTCATCTGGGTTCCTCAATACATCTATAAATCTTAAAGTCCTCTCTTTCAGTAAGGCAAAGCACCTTCCTCTTCCAGCAACCCTACACAGCTACACCCTAAAACCTCCAGGCTGTGCAAGGCTGAAGGCACAAGCAGAAAGCAGCCAGGGCCGTTTGCAGCATTTACAACAGGCACAGGAAGATGAACTCCCCTGGATCCAGCAGGCAGTTCCCTCCCCTGGCACCATGCAGCCAGCCCCAGCCAGGGCTGCCCTGAACATACATTTTTATTTAGTCATGCAAGAGGCAAAGGGTGAAGGTAAAGGGAGGAGGGAGAGGAGAAAGAACATAAGAAAGAGCAGGGAGAGATGAAATGCTGCCCCAGAAAAGAGTGCTGATGCTGCACTGAGTGCTGTTACTGCGCTAATAGATGATTAAAAATGATGGGAAAAAAGTCTGGAACACATGGCAGGGAGAAGGTGCTTTCTTTTAATCTGTGAGGGCTCCAAGTGCTGTGCTCAAGGGCATGACAAAGCCTCTGTCAGGGCGCTGGGGTCTGCTCCTGGCAGAGACTCCCCCCTTGACAGAAACAATTACTGAGGAGCAAAGCCTGGCAGAACAAGCAGAGCTGTGATTGATAATCTGGGTGCATTACAGGCCTTCAACCAAAGCCACCATGCTTAAATTTGACAGCTGGCAATGCTTGATGAGAGCCAATTAGTGGATATATATTCACTTCAGCCAGAAGTTCCTTCTGTTTCTAGTCCAACAGCTTCCTGAATAGGAAGTGTACAGAGTGATTTTGCCCACTTCTGCCTGCTCACATGCCAGCTACACTGGCAGCACAGCTAAGAATATATTATAAAACCTGCACATTTGGCACCTTTGTATGTTAAAGCCAGTAATTGAAAAGCTGCAAGTGACCCTCCAGACACTGGTGGGTACAAGAACCTGAAGAAAGGTGACTTTACTTTGACTCTGCAGACCATGCAGTGGAGAGGCGAAGCTGAGACTGCACTGCATATGTAACAAGTCACTGCAGGTGACCATAGTTATTGAAATGCTTCACTAGTCCTTGAAAAATTTCTGGCAAAGTACATTAATCTGTTTGTTCCTGCTTCAAAYTGGTTAACCTGGCATTCAGAGAACACCAGAACTCAGAGCACCTTCTGTTCTGCCCAGTTCATAAAGAGACCGCTGGCACAGCACATTCAAATTCCTCTGCCTGTTCTTAACTTATCACAAAAATTTTCTTTCTCCACTTTTACATCTACTTGCACTCTTGCCAGTGCAAGTACATGGGTACTATGGTAAGGAGATCAATAAACAAAGATGGATCCAAGTGCTCTGAATCTCATCACTCTTTTAAAATATTAATTTTTCGTCCTCAGCTATAAAGAAGCCACCACCACCACCACACTCAGACAACTTCCATACATATTCTTAGACTTCCTAAGCTCCCTTCCAACAGTTTGGAAGGAAGTTTGGTTTGAGAGATGCCTCCCCTCACTGAACTCCAGACTGCTGGAACCTTTCAGAAAACAACAGGGGTTCTGTCACAAAACAGCACCACATTTAGCAATTATCTGCAGTGGTTGTATCCATGTCACCTGAAGAAGAAATTCCCTGGCTAGCAGGATAATCACTCTCATCAGACATGGTTTCAAACCAGGGCAGCTAAGGTAAAGCAAAGACTGACTGCACACCCTCCCAATGTGCATTATTTCATTGGGCAGGGTGGTAACTGAAGCTGCCAGAAGTGTGGTCATGCTGATACAGCTCCACAGCAGCAAGAGGAAAACATCTGCCTGTCAGTCTCCTTTGACCTGTTTTACATTCTCTTGTTATAAACAGAAATGACTCCAGCCAGTGGAAGTTCAGTTTGGAAAAGCTCACAGCAGAGGAGTGTCAGGTGTCAGTGTGCAGGGTTTCCAGGGAAACAAGTAACAGTGGAAAAATATGATTTTTGGTGTGAGAAGCTACTCTGGAATCTACAGTTCCTCATGATCCCATGAACCACATTTCCTTGGGAAACCGGTCTTTGCAGTAACTTGGCCTCATAAAGAAAACAAGTCAAAATCTTACAGGGAAGAGGCACAAAGCAGCACAGAAAAAACAACTTTGGTACTTGCTTGTTTAGGTGAAATGTACATTCAATATTGCATAAATACTATTATTACCAGTCAATTATTAGCTATTTGACCATCGCCAAATAATTCCTCTCCATTAGTGGGAATGTTAAATAACAGCCCCTCAAATTCATGCTGGCCCACAGAGGAAGGCATAACCTTGATGAGGACATGGAAGCAGAAGGAAACAACAGGTATTAAGGATTCCTCTGAATGGCAAGGCTGACTACAAAACCCATACTTACAATAGCATGGGGCTTCTCATCTCCCTTTATTAAAATAGAAAGGAGTTCCTTTTGAGTGTCTGTGGCAAGAACAAGACAGGGAGTAAATATTTTTTTTTCTATCCCCCTCATAGAAAAAAAAAAAAATCAGCTTAAATTGCAGTAAGGGACATTACATATAAAAATAAAGACAGATAAGGTATAAAAAATTCCCAGGACTAAAGATCTCCTTCACTTAAAGTCTTTAGGAACAGATTTCAGGTGTAACTGGATGAACCAACTCAGTTGCAGAGAGCTCTCTCCTGATCCCATATTATTCACTATTTTTCATTAACAGTTTGCATGACAAAAGAAAATGTACATTTATGAAACACATGGAGAAAGCTTAAACTGGGTGGTTCTCTGAGCATGCTGAAGTATAGAATGAAAACTCAACATGTTCTTAAAAGACTGAGGAACTGATCTCAAAATAACTTTGATTTAGGCATGGGCAGCATAATAAAACATAAGTAATATTAATCTAACCTGAAGTTGCACGATTTCAAAGAAAAATGTTGAGATTCTGTCATCAGTAACACTGAGTCAAGCTAACTTCTGCTATAATAATAATAATAATTATGAAGCACTATATAATAATACAAGTGAATATAGCTACTTACAAACAATTAATCTGAATAATACTCCAAGCTGTCAGAAAACACTAATACTGTTCAGAGCCTTCTAAAAATTTTAACACTTATTACTTCACATTTATGGCATGGCAGTGACAGAGATGCTGGTCAAGTCAGGCAGCACTCATTCTGCCACACACTGTACAAATACAGAAAATGGCAGTCTTTGCTACAAACAGCTCCTAGCAGAAAATCCCAGCTGTTTAAGACCCAAAGCCCACAGACAGGAAAACCTCAGCCCCTTCAGACATCCCTTCCCCTTACCACTGAAACTGTGGAGTGGTGCTTTGCTCTGTTACAATAAAGAGAAGCTGATATTAAAACTTAGCTCGACGAGGAAAGGGATAAATGGCAAGCAGGCTATTTCCCTACAGCTGAGCAGTGTCAGTGCTCCACCAAGCAGGCCACAGCTCCCTGGGTCCCTGTCAGCCTGGTGTGACACCCAGCAGGGCCCTCTCCACACCACATCTGGATCTGGTTACCCAACTCCAGCTCTTGCATCAGCCCAGCCCCTCCAGAGCAGCCTCCCAGCCACTGCCTCTGCATCAGCTACCCACAGAGACACAGTGCCCTCGGAGGAATAAATTGGGACCACATTAGCTGGTGACCCTCGCCCTGCAATGGCCCTGCCTGTCTGATGACAGAGGAAATCCCTCATCCAAACTGACAAGCAATATGAAACAGGCAGCTGCATTTATGGAGAGCCTGGTCAATGCTGAGCGCCTCATTAGGAAATGGGCTCTGTATTGAGGCACATTCCTGCAATTCAGAGCCTAGAAACTCTAAATTAAAACAACATTGATGCCATATCCTCTTTCCAAAATGCTTCTCTTCATCCTAACTTTAATGCACATACTTAGAGAAATCAAAGCAGCAAAATGTCTTTGGCAGGACTCCTTCCCTCTCTTGTGCAGCAGCACCATTCCCGTGTGAGTGACCAGTGTTGGGAAAGGACAGAGCAGAAGGAATGACAGCAGAGCCCTCCAGATTCTGGATACCCTTCCCTTGATGAACCTATGTGTCTCCACTGATACTTTTAAATAAATAAAAATCACAGGAAATCTGTTGGAACAAGTTTTTGTTTTGTGAGTGTTGTACCTCAACACTTAACAGCAAATCAGCCAATGGTAACCAGCACAAAAGTCATGATCCAAATCCTATCCTACACACTTGGATCCATCACACTCACTATTGCAGCATGGTCAGGACACTGCTTTCCTAAAGCAGCCTGTCAGAAGCTCTTCCCAGCCTGCAGAGACTCAGCCATGCTGGTACACAGCATGCACAGCTCATCCCACAAACCAGCCCTTCCCAAATATTGCTCAGCATTTCTGTGAGCATCCCACGCACGTGGAAATGGGAATCTTTTACTCAGCTCTGTCTGACCACCAACTGAAAGAGCTGCTTTCCCACCACAAAGCCTAGGCATTTCCTAGGACTGAAACACCAAATACTTATCAGGGAGCTCAACAGCTCTCAAACACGAAGGACTGAGGTCAGGATCCCAGCTCTGAATCTGAAGGGTTGAATAAACTTTCTGGGTTTTTTGCTTTTCAAAATCTTCCAGAATATCTTGATTTGTGGCATCACTTGCYTTCCTTGAACAGCTGTGTTCTACACATCTGCAAGCCCGAAAGATTTTTTCACTTACATCTTTTACTGTGAATTTAAGAATTACAGCTGAACTTTTAGGAAGTTCCTGAAAGGTGACATGGTTCTGTGGAGCTGGCAAACACAGATGGACCCTTGTTCTGCARAAAAGGGTCCATGTGGAGAAGGCTTAAACTGAGGAGGCAGCAGAGTTGTTTTGTTGGAAAATATGAGGCTSGTGACCTGGAACAACTGAAGAGGAGTGCAAGGGCCAAGTACACAGAATATTTGCAAAGCATGTGGAAAAATGAGATTTCCCTTGACTACATCAGTAATGAAGATCTTGTAAAATCTCACAGCCATCTCCTGACCCATCTCCTATTTCTGGAGCTGTCAAAGTTGGTGTGATTTAAATTTATTCAGAAAAAGTACATACCAAAACTACTGGCACTGAAAAAAACATAAAAGGAATTTTAGATTCTCTGCAACTCATAGAGGTGGTGAGTAATACTCTCCTATAATAAGCAATGAGGAGTTTTTCTATCAATGTGTTGAAAGCTGCACACAAAGAAAAAAATGGATATAAGATGACACATCCTTAAAACACAGGATAGAATTTAGGGAGGATATGTCAAATCTCTGTATGGTCACATAAATATTTCTCAGGTATATTTTAAATGTAGTTTAGATTGTTTATATGCAAACATTCATTCTGTCTTGGGGGTTGTGGATGTACTAGAGAATACCTGTGATTTTATACTTATACTACACATAAAACTGTTATTTATACCACCCATAGCACAGATGTGTTGAGGAGATTACTTTCTGCTTTCTTCATTATTTTTAAGATTAAAATCTTAAACAACCTTAAACAGTGACAAGTCTTATAGCTGATTGCAGTTTTGGAACCAGAATCTTTCTGGCATTTCAACAGTCCAATGAATTGTTTGAAAAAGGACTATTGCTCCAAACTCAAATCATAAYTGGTCTCACTACATACCAAGAACAATTTAAAATCAATCTCCTTTTTCATTTATTTGGGAAATTAAGTATCCCACAAATTCACAGAAAAGCACCTAGAACTGGTATCCTTAAGGGAAATGGCCATRTCTTTTTAGGAAGAGTTTATGATACTGAAAGATTTACCAGCACTGAAAGATAACAATAGGAACTACAACACTTAAAAAAAAATATTTACCTGAAACCTAAGTCATTACAGATAGGCACAATGTTAATATGTACAAGTACTTGTCATTGCTGTGACCACTTCTGATTCCTGTTTTAGCAGATGACCTGGCTGGACAGTGACAGCAATTACAACTGTTGCCCAAAACTAAATAACACAAGACTGAAATCTATACTTCTTATTCATTCTGAAGCTGGTACATAAAACCCCCAAGAGTACTGTYCTTAAATGAAACCATAAATAATTATCTTAAACAACATGGCCAATAACCTACTTGTGTTTGCTGAGGAAGAAGCACAGAAATCCCTTATCACAATCCTGACCTGGTTTTGTCTTACATTCTCTGACAGCAACAGAAATCATCTGGTTGACAGATGAAATGTTGCACATAAAACTTTATGAAGATGGAAATGGTGGCACTGAAGAAGTTGATACTGGATTGGCAGCAGCATATGTGCTATTTAAGAGGAATGTGGCAAGGGAATAACTCAGGAAAACCTACCAGAAGTGCTGAAGTGAAAAATCTACACAGTTTTTTTCAGATCCTAAATCTCTTATTGCCAGGGATGCCTTTTGCTTTCTCTGTGTTTTACTGGCAATGTACWTTTCACATTGCATTCAGTACTGGAACATAATGTTAAATGCTTTAACAGAAACACAATTTTTCTAATTGTTATGCCAACACAGAAATATCTYAGAAATGGGAGAGGCCAGAAGTAGGAAGGGACCAATCTCCTCACAAGCACAAGGCCTCCCAGAGTCTGTTCTAGAAGCTGACACATGGTGCTCCAGTGGCAATCAGAAATCACAGGAGAGACTGTGTGGTGTAACACTCATATCTGAGCTCTACAGCCTATTCTTCCAAACAGGGTTATTCCCCAAAAAGGCAAACACAAACCCCCAAGAGAAATATCACTACTTTTCCCTGAATCTGTGACTATTTGTGCCTGTAGAGGATAACAACCAATGTCCTCTTCATTCACAACTTCCTATACCTCCTACCACACATTTACTACTCAGGCAGTGATACAGAGAATCTCCCCTCAATGCTGAGCCCAGGAGCTAGTTTGAAATTGTTATTTGTGCACTTTCCATTCTAACATATGACAGGATTACACATTATGAGTTCCATAAATCAAGACAATAATCCCACACCAGATTATTAACCGGATTTTTCCTAGCCCTCCTGTACCCACCTGCTGCTTGAGCTGCTGCACAAGACGATCCTTCTCCCGTTTCAGTGCAGCCACCTCATCCTGAGTCTTCTTCTTAGAGGATGAGAGCTCTAGCAGAGCAATATTGGCATCTTTTTCACTAATGGCAGCAAGAAGGGCTTCTTGTCTGAAAAAAACCCAAATGAATTGCATTATTATCCTGCAAAACTTAGAGGACTCCTCTACAAAGATTTGAGCATACCATAAATGTTGTACCAGTGTGCAACTCTGAAAAGCAGTAATAAATATTTTTGTCTGGGCTACATCTCTGTTGGTGGAACAGCAAGTCAAGACACACACACCTCCCTGTAAACAACTGTGCTGATACCAAACTGCAGCTTACAGGGTAAGAAAAACACATTATGTTCTTCCTCTGCACTCGCCTTCTCAGTTTTTAACAACTACCATTCATTATTACTTTGGCTGAACRTTTTCCCATGCTCTTTCCCTGTAGCAGAAAACTCATACAAATAGAATTCAGAAACATTTTATACATACTGGGAGGAAAGGAGACAAAGATAACCACCCTGACAGTTAAACAGCACTTCTCAAAGGAAGCCAAAGGACTGATTATGTTAGGGAAAGCAACCTCTTTGTCCTTCCACCTTAATTCTCATCTTTAGCTGGTGATGTGCAACAGGATTTCAAAGAAAACCTTGGTCTTCTTGCCCAGTAGTGTTGGCTTGCCTCACCTCTCRTCACCTTGCAAAGAAGGCATAAAATGAGGTCCTGAATGCGTGGTGGTGTGAAAGATGGCATCGTGCAGGAGTGATGATGAAAGACAAACCCAACATGACAYATTTCTTATCTACACTTCATCTAAAAACAAAATTGCAAATGCACCTAAAGTTTTGCTGCAGCACTCAATATCAAGAAGTTTATTATCAGAATCCCAATTTAAGCCACTGTCTCAAAAAAGTGGAAGAAATCACGTATTTCAAGAGGAAAAGGTGCATTTCAACAGACAAAACTGTTCACCATCTGACAGGACAGTGGACTACACAATGGACTTTCTGTGGGTGGAATTTCTCTCTGGGTTTACACAGGTGTTTCTTGTACAGTCCAAGAGAGTTAGCTTGCTTTAAATGAAATACCAGCATATCAAAAATCTCACAGATCCAGTGTAGAGAGTACTTGGGTCCTGCCTAGATCATATCTAGAAAAACACTATTGCTTCCCTTTCAAAATGTAATACCACAAAGTAAAGTAAATTTTTTAAGATACATTAGAATAATCATAAAGTATTCTAAATACATTTGTGCTATGAAGAAATACAAATATTCTGGTGACTTAATGGAGGCAGAGTATAGGAAAGCAAAAGGTGCACATCAGATTCCCAGATGTCAATACTGTAGGTGTGGGAACAATGGGTAATGGGCATGTTATTATTGCCATTTTGTTTCTGCTGCTTTTGTTTTATGGAAAAGYATCCAGTTTTGGATGTCTGCCTGAAATATGAAAAATACCAATAGGGKGAAGTGACAGAACATGATCCATGACCTCTGCTTTTTTCCAGCTATCGGTATCCTGGGAAAGACAGGCTGGCTTGGAGCTCTGGTCATTTTCACTTTCTTTAGAGTAATCTGTTTTGATTATAAAGAAACACTTATTCTTTTAATAGTAAGCCCACAATCCTTGCTGATGATTCAGGACCAGAGCCAAGAATATCTCCGTAACTCTATCTGTGGAGCCATTACTCTGGTATGGAAATTGGAGGTGCCTCAAATAGCATGTAAGCCATACACCTTCTGCAATCAAATCCTTTCTGCCCATCTCTGCTTCTTAAGTGAAAACCCCAAGGCCAGGAAAATGAGATATGGATACCAGTCCATTTTTTTTTTTTTTTCCTGAAAAATCTTTGCCACCATGTGTCACTGTCATATTTTCTGAAAAATCCCTTTGCCAGGATTTCTTCTCCTGGGAAGCTGAGAAGCCTCAGAGAAGAATAAAAACAATAATTACCTCATTTTGCTTCTCCTGTGTTTTGCTACTTTGAAATGTAGTTCAGAGATTGTTTATCCAACAGGTGGTTGTTTGATTGGTTTCATGTGAATTGTTTTAACTTAATAACCAAACACCATCCAGCTGTGTCAAGACTGTAGAAGCAGTCACGAGTTTTTTATTAATATCTCCTTAAGCCTTCTGTAAATATCCTTTCTCTATTCTTTAGTATAGTTTTATTATATTATATTATATTATATTATATTATATTATATTATATTATATTATATTATATTATATTATATTATATTATATTATATTATATTATATTATATTATATTATATTATATTATATTATATTATATTATTATTATATTATATCAAAAAATAAGAAATTAGCCTTCTAAGAACAGAGAGTTAGATTCATTATTTCCTTCCTGCCATAGGGAACCCTGAAAAATGCCACAACCATGTCTTAGGAAAGAATTTCCTACTGGTCAAAACTTCAGTGTTGTGCTGTGAGATGAGGGTGCTGGTCAAGAAGTGGAGTGAAAGCCACTGTGGCTGATTGTTTTCTGGAACTGAAACAAAGTGAAGCTTGAACARAAGTAAGGAAAATACCCTGTGGTAAGTGCATTGTGGCTGCATTTTTTAYTTTAGCAAGGCAAACATAAACTGCTCCACGTGGGAGAGGTGCAGGTGTCACTGTCAGCTCTGCTGGAAGGGACATGTCTGTAGTGGCAAGCTATTGCTCTCAGTGGAGCTTGCAACTGCCAAATGATTCCACGACAATAAAAAGGGAAAGACAAGGTTTCTGATTGCAGACCATTACAAAAGTGATTTATTTCCCTTCCTGAGAGCTTTATCCCCAGGGAGGCCAGAGGAACTTGCTGTGAGACAGAAGATGCGGCAAGAAGGAGAAAATGAGCTGCTGTGTGCATGGTGGTGGCAGCACCTGAACAAACCTGTCCATCAGCAGTGCTGCAGTCAGTCCTGGAGGCTCAGGCACTGCCACAGGCTCGGCTTCTTCAGCAAAATGCTCCTCCTCAGGTCACAACTTTGGAGGTCCTGAAAAGTTCTCACAAGCMGGCAAAACATGCTGCACAACCCAAGGATGCTGATCTTTTCAAAAGCTGGCTGGGGCCAGAGTCACTGAGCAGACACAGTTCACTTAAGTTAATTCAGGTATTTCAGATGCTAGTACTGGTGTAGCTGTGCCAACATCAACTCAGCAAGGGCAAGCTGCCTATTTATCTCTGCACTGCAGCAGGGTCTGCAGCCTGAACTGAGCTGTACACAGATCACAAGAGGTGAGCAGACTCTGTAACAGACTGAAYACTACCAAAGGAAACCTGAGGTGGCAACAGTGCAGAAAAATCTACTGAAAACAGGTTCAAGTTTTACTCCAAAACAGACAAAAAAAGGAGATTAATTTTTTCCTTCTATTTACACTGAAGCCTTTGACTGAATGTAGATCATTATCAATATAGACTGGAGTGGTATCAAGACCAGTAGGTTTAATTCTTAATGGTAGATATAATCTCAAGATCAATATCATAATTTGCTCTGTTTGTAGTCTTCAAGAAATAATGCAAAGAAAGATGGGCTTGCCTTTTTAGAATAGATGACTACAGAATAGTTACAGGCCAGTAGAGCAGAGAGATTTGACAACATACACAAAGAATAGTGTGCAAATGCATGTCTCCTTCAACTCTTGAACACAAATGTCTGATTTGGGRAAGATAACTGGGCAACAGTGTACTATTACACTGCTACTAATTACTAAAATTAATAGAATCAAGCTGTCTTCAAATGGGTTTCTATGGCACTYGGTTTCAGATGACTACATAATTCCTTCACAGCCCTTTCCCAATAAAGAATCCTTTTGGTAAAACACAAGAGGAGGTGAACTTTAAAAAGCAGTTTTGTACTTTGCAGTACTGTTCCCAGGGTCATAGCACTGGAATATTTATCAGCTGTATAATTAGAAAGAATAACAGGCTGCAAACAGTGCTGAATTAATGATGCTTCAAAACATGAAAACTATACATATTCATTAAAAGAATATGCTTACATATGTCAGGGAGAACACTTATTCCATATAGAGATGTTATAAATACGTTGTTCTATAAAATTTTATTTCAAATTATGAAATTTCTTCCTATCTGGAGTATTTCTGAATGTGTGTATGAGATAATATGAAAGAAATATTGATAGCAGCAGCTTTGATTTTGATGTCATGGAAGAACTGGGATTATTCCATCAGCCCTAGTTGTATTATAGGATCAAATCTCTTTTCCTTCTGACTGGCATTAAACTAAAGCATTTCAAAGAGTGACACAAATTTGAAGAGCTCGGGTAGCTACAAGCTCACAGCAATCTGATCAGTTCCTTCAACAGAGACTGTTGCACTCCTGTGAACCATGATTAAGTTGCCAGCATTTTCATCCTTGCATATTAAGATGAATTATAATTATGGCTGTTGTGCCTTTAGTACACAAGGAAAGATTCTCCTGTTCCATGAGCTGTTTACTCATGGTAAGGGCATCACTCACCAAAGAATGACAGAGGTGCCACTTGTACAGGACTTGYTTTGGTTGTCTGATTTTTGTCCACTGCATTTACTCCAAGCCTACAAAAAATGCTGCTAAAAGCTTTTAATGCTTTCCTATCAGAGACATTTGTAAGACTTACCCTGGTGAATCACCATCACAATAGGAACTGTATTATTTGCATATGAATTAAAAACCCTCCCGTGATGTGACAACAACAGAAAGAACTTGGAGAGATTCAGATACAGCACTGCAGTGTTGTGAGAGCCAGACAGACAGGCAGCAGCTTAGAGCATAAAAGCAYTGGGATATGGCCTTCAGTAATTTCATGAGTTTAGCAGAATGGCAGGGCTTGGGTGGGTCACACTCAATAAACTCTTAAAAAGTAATTAGGAGTACAACACACCAAACTGCAGATTCAATGGGCCAGATGCCCTGGCTCCATCGTCCTCTCCATCATAAACTGTGTCYACCACTACAGCAGTACTTCTGAACCCCACATTCTTTCCCACTTTTATTTTTTTTCTGGTTATAGAACATCTTCAGAAAATTAAGAAACTCTGACTCCCAGTACCTCACAGGGAGGAGACAGTCCTTGCAGAGCTCTGGGTATCAAGATTTGGTTCCTAAAAGTAACCTTGAAAAAGGCAATTACACYAGTGAATGACATTTCACGATGCTAACAGATGAATAACTCACTTAATATGCAACTGCAAAATTCTGCACTGGCTGTAATTTCTGCAGCATTTAAGATGCAGCTTAAGTATCCCAAAGTGAGCAAACTTTTGTCCAAAAGAAACAGTAGCTACCTCTTACTGCAAGAGAGTGGGGAAAAAAATTTAACTTGGCAATAGGTACTACCTGCTTTTTTTAATTACAGCTGGGAATAATCAAACCTCAGGCTGCATTGAGAATTCAAGCAAACCAAATGAGATAAAAGCAAGAGCTTTTTGTCATGAGCAAATTGAAGCTTTCTGAATGAACACCTTTCCACTGGTCTCTTCAATGTCATTGCATACACGTGACCACAACTGGAAAACAAGATAAAAATACAAACTCTTGGTGAATACAGTTGTGTGGTCACAAAAGGGATGTCCCTTTAATTTTCCATTATAAGAATGGCGTGATAATAATCAATGTGAATTCCATGAYACAGGAAGCATTACCACTTGTACTGCCCTTGTTTAAAAAAAAAAGACACTGATAATATATTTAGACTCTCCTACACATATTTTCTCTAACATCCCAATTGTCTAGAATCACAGAACTCCTTACTAGGATTGATAAGCAGTGCTTTTAAAAAAGTCCTTTCCCTCAACATGTTTGATAAAATCACAAGCAGTCCTATAAATATTTTATATTACCTTTCCCATCAATGTTTTAGCCCTTCTTGTACTTAAAGCTCTCCATCTTAATTTTATCCCTTTGGCACCAGAGGTAAAAATTTGCAATTCCTAGTCCTGCTTATGTCTCAGCACTCAGAATTGCAGTGCAGCCTTAGACTGTGTCTGCCAGCATATCTAGAAAAAAAATCGAACACTTTTACAGAGAAGTTTCAAACCCACTACTAATTTCCTGAGCTATTTTTATTGATGAATACCTCAGTGAAAAGCTGGCTGCTGCATGTCACAGCTGCTAAACTSAGAGCCCATCAGCCTTCCCTGGGTGCCTGCGAAGAGAGCAAGTTCCCCAAGATGGCACATTGCAGAAGGAACTTTCAACCCTGTCACCTGATGTTATGGGAGATTTGTCCCCTATGAAGGGTAGAATTTTTTTGAAGATAACCTTCCTTGCTTTAGAAACCTTCAGTGCAGAATGTGGATGAGAGACAGCAGTACTTACAAGGCTCTTGAGCTCCCCAGAGTTGGCTTTTCTGAGAAGGAAGTCCTGAAACTGGCGTTCGTTCTTCATCTGCAGTTTAACAGCAGTGCAGACAGAGCACAAACTCAAGGCATATTTTTCACCCAGGCAGCAGAGGCCACCAGAATACATCCACCAGCTTTTGAAAACTGACCTTTATAAGAAAGGCAGCTCCAATTTCTTTTCCTGGGACACGGTCAAGTTCAGGTTGAGCTCTAGCTTAGCATGTGGTTTCACAATCGGCTTAAGCTGACACAAGACAGGCTCTTGTGGCAAGAGATGGTCCTGCCCTCCCATTTCCAGGTYCCTGCCCCTCCACTGGCTGTGTATCCCTGCAGCCTGAGGAGCCAGTCAAAAGCCTGAATAAACACGAGGAACCCAGATCTGACCGCAGGTTCCTCACCCCTGGAGGAACTGCCCAGCTGCAGCTCCTCCTGACACCGTGACAGCGACAAACCCTTCACTGCCACAGCCAGCACTGCCAAAACAKAAGAATGGAAAATGAATCATGGAATTCACACTGATTACAACATATCAAACAACCACAATTACTACAGTGAAAACAATTGYCTTGATGTCTTTGTGAATCTGGCCCGGGTTGAAAGACGGTAGAAAGAAATTTCAGCTTTATCARTCAAACTTTGACAGCAATACTGCAATCTTACTGTGGTTTCTGATCATGTGAAAAACTCTAGCCATGATTTATTTATTTCATTTAGTGAAATATTCATTATTTATTTCATTTCATTTAAGTTTCATTTTAGTGAAAAACATTAGTCATGATTTATAACACAGCTGTTTTAAGAAAATTATCCAGTCTTTATACTCAAATCAAACAGACTGAGCATCTACCTCCTTGCTAAATGACTACCATGTCATTTCTGGTGAGTATAATTCATCTCACTTCTGCATCTCTGTCATTTCCATGGCTGACATTCTGACAGGTGATCACACCTGCCTTCCTCTATATTTTATCAACTCACTGGAAAACAAGGCAAAGGCATTAACTTAGTTTTGGAACTATTATTTCACACTACCCCTATTCTCAGTGCATTGTGGTTCYACTTCTTTTCCTGATCTTTTTGTAGCAGTGGCTAAAGAATATTTATTATTTATTTTTATTTCTTTTGGGAGGTCTCATTCAGCACGAGTTTTCATAATTCTCACTTTATTCCTACAATTTCTGCTTTCCCTAAATGTCTCTTTCTCTTGACCAATTTTTAGGCTGCTGCCAATTCCCTTTTTGGATACAGATACACAGCTTTGTAACTTTCTTAAACTTTTCCCCTTTTGTTTGGGATGCAAAGATCTTATAGTTTTGGACTTTTGATTTAAATAAATGCTCTACTTCTTCTACATGAACCTCCTGTGTTCTTCTGACCAATTCACTTGCTATGTAGTACTCTCCATTCTTCAGTCTATTAATTTGAAATGGAATACTTCACTTTTCTAGCATAGTTTTTTTTCTTTGAATATAGGCTTTATCAATTTGTGATCACTACAGCTGAAGTCAGTTTTGGTGATGATTTCTTCTCTAGTGTCATCACTACTTATTACAATCCTGAAGTCTCACACCATTACATCTTGGTGATCTAGTCATTATTAAGTTCACAAGGCAGGCAGTTTCTCTGATTTGTATCCAATAAATGGATACATCTGACAAAAGCACATTTCTCCATTATTACTTACATTTAACACAATATTATACCTAAAATCCATAGCAGGATATCATCCACTCTTTGTGTAACTTTTATGATCCTGACATTATTTTGACTCAAAGTAATGCTATAATTTATACTCTTTTTTATTTCCTCAAAACCTCCATTATAATTAATATACAAGACCATTACTTYCATTTTTAGCTTTCCTGAACAACTCGTACCCACACTTTAGCTCCAAATATTAATCTATTTCTCACTAATTGCTGTTATCCCTGTGACATCCAGTTTCATGTTACATACCAGATGTGTGCAGCTACTTCAGTTTGTTCTTTTACAAACATCTAAATATTCTTACATGTGTAGCATTTCAACACATTTTCTCATCAGAGCTATGGATTGCTTTCATTATTTATTGCCTATCTGAGTACCAACCTGGATGTGCCTTGCCTARCTTCCTACTCCTTCTCTGAGGGTTCTTTTGTACACTTGCTCAAGCTTCTTTTCCAGAACCACTTTGTCTGATTTCTAAAAATAATTATTTTCTTCAAGGTCATACCTTTTTATATTCATTCTGCAAATGATCTATTTGGGTTTTGGTGGTAGTAACAACAGCAGCACGAATGCTGATCTCTGTTCCCTCCTAACCCTAATTATACCTCTATTTCAGTCTTTTCTGGTTGCTGCTGCTGCCCAGGAAAGGGATTAAAAAGGAGCACAAGAAATGCCAAGTGTCTGGATAAGGACAGGAATAGCAGCATCAGGGGAGAAAGAGGCTGGAAGCAGTTTCATTAAACACTGAGGCATCACTTTGCCTCCTGCTCCTGGTAGCTCCAATGGCTGCTCCTTAAGTAGTGCCAAAAAAAAGTGTTTCTAAGCAAGCAGGAGCTGTTGAAAGGGTTGAGGACAGAAATGGAGCAGGTGTCAGGGGYTATGGATAAAATTTGGATATATTTAGTTCTGTAATTGCAGCAGAAGGGGCCTGAGAGGTTTCATTTAATTTCCTTTTTCAGATCCGGGTCTGAAAGCAGGTGTAGCTACTTGCAGTCCCTGAGTGCAGATTTGTTTGAAAGGGCACTACAGCATTTTCTKATGAGTTTTGAAGATAAATTCCCAGATGCTCGAAGCAACTGGCATTCTACAGTAACTAGGGAGCATCCTACCACCTTCCTTTCTGTTTTTACCTCTATCCAGTGCCCGTTCCTCACAAGATGAAACCAGAGCTGCATGCAGTAAAAAGTTTAGGAGACTGAGCATGTGTACTCTGCTCCAGAACAAGCACTGTTAAGCCTGACCTAAACCATGCAAACAGACCTTTGACAATCCTTTATCAGATCCCTGCTAAGCACAGTAATGATACACTCCAACTCAAAGCCTTTTTCATGTACAGATCTMAAGAGTTTCACTGAAATAAAGAGAAGCTCAACCATCTCAAAGCAAGCTGTTACTGCCTGTTTGGTAATGAGACACAAATATGGGAACCTTAAGCAACACACACACAAAGTGAGAGAGCAAGTCACTCCTATGTGAGGACATTAGAAAATTCTCAATTTAGCACATTCTAGCAACCAACACCTTTCCAAGTGAACAAATCTGAAGCTGTGTTTATGCTGTAGTTTGAACAAAAATCCCTCCCAGATTCCCTTACTGAAGAAACACGATCACAGCTAAATTTACAGGTGCAGC
The DNA here is from genome assembly GCA_014549065.1 of Cardinalis cardinalis. NCBI lineage: Eukaryota > Metazoa > Chordata > Aves > Passeriformes > Cardinalidae > Cardinalis > Cardinalis cardinalis. The sequence continues at coordinate 1,322,964 of JACDOX010000030.1, forward strand.
TCTTAGTGTCTTAGAAAAAGTAATAAACCTCCAAATTTCAAGACTATGAAATAGAGAAAAACAGAATTAAATCAGCTTGTATCACACAAGAAACTGGCTCTCATGAAAACCTGCCCATACTATAGATAAATGAAAGTTCCCCTATCTTCTTCTTAGTGACATCTAGCTTATTTTGGTAAAATTGACCTTTAATTGGTTGTACAATGGTTAGGAATTATCATTTGGTATCTACTTAGTTAAGATACGTAGCAAGGTTAATTTCTTGCAAAAACAATCTTGTTGAATTTGAAGATGTTTAAATTTTATCTACTTCATAAAAAAAAGAAAGTAAATAAAAAAATAAAGGGGCAGAAAATAACTGCAAGGCAGGATGAACATGTGTGACATGGGCAACTTTTAATCCTGAAACTATTCTTCAGAAATAGGTATTTTGGACATCAATAAAAATTCTGAGCATTTTCTGAAGAGTACAGACTAATGAATTTGCAAGAAAATATCAGGATGCTTCATGAAGAAGAAATATTTCAACAACTGAAAGACCAGCACCAAAGTAAGGTGCTAGATTTTAAAACTTACAACTGCTAAATGCAAAACATGTAAACAAACAGTGTCAATAGGAATAGAAACATGGCTTAGTGAAGCTGAGAGTCAGGAGCTACTCTTCACTCCTGTCATTTGTGATTCGACCAAAAGCACATCATTTAACTACCTCTGTAAATGCAAATGCTACTATTTACTAAAGAGCACATCTGGTGACATCTGTAAAGCAGTGACATTCTGAGCTGAAAACAGTCAGGGCTTTTTGTTGTTTATTGCTAATTGAAAGGAAAAAGGGGATTAYCAAAAACTTGCACACTTATTTCTGCTAGGATCACCATGACTGAACTGAGATTTTTCATCTTTTCACACRAGAAACTACAAGGCCACAGAACTACGAAGGAAACACCTGAGCAGCAAGAGGATTCCCCAGCAGACACATGGCAGAGTGGGCAGGACAAGTGGAACTGGCAGCCAGGAGCAAACCTGCCTTTATGGATTTATGGCAGGCTCCCAGTTCAAGGCCCATCTGGCTGGGAAGGGGGAGGCTGGGAGGACCATGCACCRCTCACATTTTTGCCATTCCTGCTGCGGTATGGCGTGAATAAATCACAGGGCTGAGGTCAGAACAGCCAGCCCATAAAGTGATTCATGGGCCCAGCAGCACATTCCCCCAGGACTATGTACTTTATTACAGCAAACCTCAGAACAAGATACAATTTCCTGTCTCAAGGAGCAGCCTTTAAATCAGGACACCTGGACAGCCCTGCAGTTGCTTGCAGAACAATGGGGCTGAGCCCCACCGCCGCCTCTCCTGCTGGCCCTGCTGCCTTCAGCCAACATCACTTCCAGAGAGCCTCCTCCTGCTGCTGCCTTCACCCAACACCACCTTCAGAGAGCCTCCTCCTCCTGCTGGCCCTGCTGCCTTCACCCAACACCACCTCCAGAGAGCCTCCTCCTGCTGCCTTCACCCAACACCACCTTCAGACAGCCTCCTCCTGCTGCTGCCTTCACCCAACACCACCTCCAGAGAGCCTCCTCCTGCTGCTGCCTTCACCCAACACCACCTCCAGAGAGCCTCCTCCTCCACCTCCTGCTGGACATTACTGTGGTGACAACACCATGCAGGCAACACGCTGATATAATCCTATTCTTCAGACACAGCTCCCCACCCAAGAAATAAATACTCTCCATATGTTGTTTTTTCGCTCCATTTTAGCTTTTAGGTCTCTTCTGCACTGTAAAAATTGGATTCAAAACGTTAAGGCAACAGAGGAACTGAAAGGGAAATCATTGGTTTTGATGTTTGCAGGCAGAGCCTGCACTGGAAAGGGTTTTTTACTTCTTTGCAAGCTGAAGAATCTGACATGCAATTTAGGCTGTAATGTGGATGTTCTCACTGTGATCAAGGGCTGTGATCTAAGTTTTGGGTTTGGCATCTGGAAAGAAACTGAGGTGGTGACAGAGATGATGGTATTGTTGGACTCCTGAGAAATCTCCCTCCCAGCTAAGAGTAATGTTGCTCTYACACCACAGGTTATGTTTCCAGGAGAAAGGAAAGAGAACTCATTTTAAGCCACGAAACAAAGCAGTGGCTATTTTCCACTCTCCATATGCTGTGGAGCCTTTCTTCTCTAAACACTTCAACCATACAGAGCTCCCAGGCTGTAGAGAAGCAACCTGCCATGGCTGGCTTGTATTCCAGCTGTCCCCCAGGTAAGGGTGAGCCATGTGCTGGCTGCACTCCTGCTGTTCTCCTTGGAAGCAACAGGACACTTCAAATGGGAGCTTCCCATGTTCACACAAAACAGGACAGAGGAAAAACTTGCTTTGTCTCCTTCAGGTCCATAATGGATCATCAAAACCAGAGCTAAACTAGGGTCTATTTTTTTCAGTATGCATCGTTCATGATTAAGAAATAGGAAGGGAAGCTTCCCTTTGAGCATTYAAAGGCAAGATTTTCCTGCAGCTTTGATGACAGTAAGTCATTCTGTACAATCACGACAAACAGTGGAAAAAATCCCGATAATTTTTACTCTTCAAAGTTCTTTTGGATCTTAAAACTACAGCCATAACAAGGTAACACGTCCCTGGAAAACAGACACACCTGAAAGATGTTCAGAGGATAAAAACATAAGAGAAAGTGATAGAGCAGAGGACGTTTTAGGAAAATTTAGATGAGAATTCATCAAATACTGTAAGTTAAGAATGCTATTGAGCTGGTCAAAGCAAAAAAAATCTAGGTAAGGAAAGAGGAGAAGGAAAGGATTGATAAAACAGATGTAAGCAGCAGTAAACCCATCTGATTTATCCAAGACTGAACCTCCTGAAGCTATTTGTTTCACAATTACTTTTCCTACAAGTGAAAACAGTTGCGTGGAAAATAACTTCTTCCACCTGCTTATTTTATTTTGTTTTATGCTACTTAAAGGATCTCCTTGACTTCAGTGGATTGTTTCAGAGCTTACAGCAGGCAGAATTAAGGCTCACTGATTTTATCCAGTCTGCTTTCCTGTAGAGAATAAATATTTACATCATACCCAGTTGCTTCCAATCATTTATTCTGGGGGGCTTAAGAAAAGGACATCCCCTTGGGGTTGAAAGCCATGAGGAAGCCAAGGCTGCTGCCCTTGTGAGTTTGTCCCAGTGGTTAATAATTTTCACTGTCACAGTCTTATGTCATTCTATTTCCAACCCTTCTGTTCTCAGTTTCTGGACAACGATCATTGTTTTGACTGTCTCTGCTTGAATAAAGTGTTTTAATATTACTACTATTTGATTTTCTAGATATTAGGACTATCAACTGTCCTATAAAACAGAACTAAAACCTTCATTCTATTCATACTCATTAATCCTATTTTTATGCAGCCAAAGTCCTTCTGCTGCCAAGACCACACTTTTTTCCACAACATGGCCAAATCTTTTCCAAGTCACTCCTTTCCAAATAATGCACAGTAGACTTCATACTGTTCTGATTTAAATGCTTCATGTTCACATGCACTTTGTGTAAATGAGCTTGCATTAAGAAGCAATTTAAATGGCCCTAGATGTCTGCTGTCAYATTAGGGAACACTACACTATTTCCTGTATCACCTGCACTGTCATTTTAGACTTGCTTCCAGCTCACTGAGCAAATGATTATCAGCATCCAGCCCAGCAMAAAATCTATTAAGCTCAAAAATGAAGTTCACCGTTCAGTTTTAACTGTAATGGGAAAATGCTGACAGCTAATGTTCACTTTAAGCACCTTGTGTATACAGCACTAACAGATAACATGAAGGGACTCTTTTCAAGGGCATGCAGTGATAGCACAAGGGATGATGCCTTCAATCTGASAGAGGATGGAGTCAAATTAGATATTAGGAAGAAATTCTTCASTGTGAGGGTGCTGAGGCACTGGCACAGGTTCCCCAGAGAAGCTGTGGATGCCCCATCTGTGGAAACGTCCAAGGCCAGGCTGGATGGGACCGGGATCGATGGAGCCTGGTCTAGTGGAAGGCTTGGAACTGGATGATCTTTAAGGTCCCTTCCAAACCAAACTGTTCCTTGATTCTGTGATAATGTTGGGAATTGGTCTTCTACAGAAGATTAATTATACTTAATGCAAAATTACTTATACTAAACAAGGTTGGGGTTTTTTTAACCAAACTTTAGAGATAATCAAGGAACCATATCACATTTTTTTGGCATTACGCATCTTACACAAAGTAATTTGACTGGTATTAATTGAAGGCCTATTCTTTATATTATCAGAATATTTTATCAGCTTATTCATCACTCTGCTCATGAATTGTAACAGTTAATCAATTCATAGCACGTTAGCCACCCTCTGCCTGCTATTCTGCAACACTTCCAGGACTTCAGCATTTCCGTAACTTCTAGAATTTCACCAGAATTCCAGTATTTATTAAACTTTCAAGGAGCCAAAATTCCCTTTCGCCAACTTCTCCAGTGTTCTTAGATTCTAAAACCCGTAAYATGCTACCCCCAACACATGTGTAACCTCTTCAGCAAAAGGAAAGAGAAGTATGGAATGCCACAGTGCTTTTCTAAMAAGAGGCAAAAACATTTCTGCTCAAGTTCTATGTGATCCAAATTAACAACAAAGGATGTTACAAACCAGTAAAGWAACATTTTAGGCATACTACAAATACCTCAAGTGGCCTAATAAACGGAAAAAATCTTTCTTGATTTTGTTTTTTTCAGTAATTGTGATTATGCTGKCTATTTACTATCAACAGAAAACAGCATTTTTTAAGTAATTGAACAGGGCTTTTTGAATGCTGGCATTAAGAAAAAAACAGAGGTCTTTCATCACTATAGCAAATACAAATGKTTTCCTCTCTGAAATCAAAGACAGAATTACCACTGACTTCATATAGTAAGAGCTGTATTACGGGACCAGACTCTCACTTCCTTCCAAATGGCTTCAAACTTTCAATACAAGTTCCCAAAAAACTTTCAGCATTTCACCTATCTACTTAAAAACACACATAAAATCATACTTAATAACAAGCTCCAAACATTTTAATGCTGCAAAGTGAAATTTGCAGACATTGTTTAGCTCTACGTGCTTGTGGGGATGCTTTATGCTGTCTCAGTCTTCTGTTAAATGAATGCACACAGGTTTGGCCAAAGGACTTGTCTTTCATCTTCAAGACCATATTTACATAATATAATTTACTATCTTTACATAAGATAGGGACTATGGYAGGAAAGCACCTTAAGTTGCTTAGCAAAACCATCACCAGGCAGAACAGAGATTAACACTGGCAGATCCCTAGGAATTTTTTGGCTAATCATTCGCAGCAAAGTGCTCAACTGTGACATAGAGTGGCTTCAAGGGTGGAGTGAAAAACCAAGTTTTTGTTGTGAATGTGTAATTTCAAAAAATCTGACATTCTATCATAGAGTAACATAATATTCTATTATTAACATGATTTCACTGCAAAACAAAGGAAGGAAGCAAAAGGACATGCAAGGATATTTTTCCCCTCTCACACATCTTGCTTTTTTACTTACTGGTGCAATAGGAACAGGGGAAAGGTAAAGGTGACTAAGTAGAATAAAAGTAGAAATGAGAAACAACTCCCCTTGAAGGCTACAGTACCATGCATAATCTTCTATTTAAAGGCAACTTAACCATAACTGTGTCCATCAAGACATCCCTTTGCTGTCCCTCAACCTGACAGCTCATTTGTTCAACGTGCCAGGGATGCCAYGAAAAGCTGAGTGAAGTGCCAAACTCTCTGGCTGCTCCAGGTGATGCTCTTTGGTTACAGCAAACACCCAGGGAAGCCTGTTTTCCTGCCCTGCAGACAAGCCCATCCCAGGAAAGCCTTACCTGTGGCAAGCACAGCCCAGCACAAGCCTGGCAAGGGGATTAACACCTCTGCCTTTCATGTGGCTGGGAGGGAAGCGTGTGTCCAGGCAGCTGTGAGAGCCCCTCTTCCCAGCAGGATGGCATCATGCTCCCAGCAGAGGTCACTCTGAGGGGAGGAAAGCAGTAACAACCTGGCTGGAACAGACACTTTCTTCAGGGAAAAGCCACTCATTTATGTTTTCAGTCTCGTACGCCTCACTGCGAAAGATTTTGAAGTAATTAATTTAAAAATAGAGCAGGACAGTCAGCTCTAGAAGGAGAAATCAAGTACATACACTAAATGTAACCTATTTCAGCCTACAGAAAATACTTCTGAGAGTAATGGCCAAAAGACTGTCTGGGAAAAAGAATGTTTTAGAACAAGGAGGCTATCACACCATAACAGCTTTACAGCTTTCAAGTCAAAGGCTGTTTTTCATTAATATGGCTGGTCAATATTATTTTGTTTAAATTAGCATTTCACATATTTTTGATGTCCTGAATTAGCTGCCTAGCTGTAGACATTTTCTTTTCCTTTTCCTCTAGTTGAGACTGCTGAAAAGAGTGAAAGAATGCTACCTACAGAAGAATTTTTAGTTTCTAGTAAACCCTTTCAGAGCAAGAAGTGATGTCGGCATAAACCAAAGCAGTTGGAAGAAATAAAATGGCAGCTGAGAAGAGATCCCAGACTCTCCAAGACAGTCTCAAACGGGTAGCAAAGGATGACTGTGTGACCTCAGACAGCACACTGCTTCCTCAAAAAAAAGGGATTTATGACTGATGAGCAATGTAACCAGTATTAGACAATATGCCCCCCAAAAGGACACAGACAAAAGCTGTGTTTAGATTAACATACTCTCCTTAATTTCCCACATACTCGAATCACTCCAAGCCCTCAAATGTTCTGCAGTTCTCCAATTATGAAAAAACAAATTAAAATCCAACAACTTCAAAYGAGCGTGTATGACACACATCCAGCCATGCATGGGATTTCAAACAAGCACATCTGAACGAGACAGTAACTCTCCCTAAATCTAAATGGCACTTTCTTACAAAATGTGAGAACTTTTTCAGGTTCAGAGTAAGTACAGGAGGTACATCCATGCTACTCAGTAATTTTGGGAGGGGAGGGTGGAAGAGAAGGGGGTTTTCACTGCAATTTGGTTACAAAGCTTGTTTGCACAGGGCTGTGCTGGCCTCATGGTGCCTATTCATAAGAGATCCCCAGAAGGGCTGTAAAGTCTGCCTATAGCCCAGGTGCTATAATTGCTGTCTGTCAAAACAGAGCTGTTTTCTCAGCAAACATTTCAGAATGCCCAGTGCTAAGTTGATTAGTTAGTGGGTTTCTGGGGAGGAATATAAGGATGATGGCTGAGAGACAGAGCAAAATTGATGACTCGGAGACAAAACTTGGATTTCATTAAAACACTCCAGAGAGTGTTTAATTTCTCAAAGAGAATTCCTGCCATTGAAAGGGAAGCAGGTACCAGGAAGGAGTTATTACCAATAATGTCTAATTTCCACTGCAAGGAACATTAATCAGTTCAAGAACCAAACTCAGGGGCGTTATCAGCACAGAATCTGGCTCAGTTATCCCTTGAGCTTGGCAGTTCCTACAGAGATACCATGATACCATTCCCATGCCAGAGGTGTCTCCCCTTCAGTACACCCAGTGAGCTTCTGAGGCTTCTCTGGAACACAGGAGCTTTGAGGGGCACCTCCACCTTCARAGTGTGCTGACTCCACATCCAGACTGCTCTGGGCTGGTCATGGGGAAAGACAGACCTGGCTTCCTCAGCTTTCAGCAGCACTGACCACACAGAGTCCATGGAAAGCACCACATGAGCTCATSTGGTGYWTCTGGACAGGCTGAGCCTGTGCAGGGCCTGGACACCTGAGCCTGGGAATTCCAGAAAAAACATTTCTGGCACCAAGCTGTGCATGGGGACCTCAGGGCTGCAACAGGGGGACAGCAGGAGGAGTTGGCACRAGGGGAAAAGGAAGGAAATGAGGGGCATACAGCACAGCAAGGCTTCAGGCATCTTCTGCAATTAAAGAAACTCTTCACAGACCCTTAAAGTGGCAGAAGGCATTAGGGGTGTGCTCAGGCCGTGACTTAGAACTTCCTACCTCACCAGCCTGGTTGAGAAGGCAGCACAGATGGAATCCATCCACAACCACAGCAGCCCCTTACAGACCCCTTCAGGAAGGGCTTGGTGCAGCAGGCTCATAATGGCTCTTCCTGTACATTTATCTGCACTTCTGTGTTTTCCATTAGTAACCACTGCTCCTGAACATCCACAGTATTAAAGCAACGTCATTTGTACTGCTCAGGTTACATCAGTGTCAACACTCACTCCAAGCCCTAGGGTTTCAGGGCTTTGGAATTTTGCCACCAAGCTTCCCTTCAGGCATGGCAAAGTGGGGCTCTGCCTGCCCTCATTTCCCAGGTATCTTCACGTAAGGATTTTTACAAAAATCCCTCTGCAAGCATTTAAGATGTTTTTGTTTTTCTCGAACTAGAAATGTCTTTGATTATTACTACTGTTATTATATTTGACAAGGGTTAATTGTGAAGTCTCAAAATGTACATTAAATGACACAACTAAAATGCAACACTGTTAAATTCAGCACAGCACAAGTTCCTACTAGAGTGCACCTCTATTTAAACATTAGCTGACACATCTTAAGACTACAGAGGGCATGACAATGGGTAGTTAGAGGAGTACTCAAATAGTAAAAACAAAAAGTACTAACATTTCATAATCATTTAGGAAAAAATGTTGAATTGATAACAAAGCTTAAGCATTGCAGTAATTTGAATAAAAATTCTAATGATGCAATGGACTGATATAACAACTTCTGAGATTTAAGACTGATTAACTAATTTAATGATTTTTAACAACACCCCGAGGAATACAAACCTATCATTACTCTGTTTTTTTYCAAACTACTGGTCATTATAGAGCAGTCTGGGAATGCACCTGTGAAGCAGACAACGTGCCAAAAGGCCTTCAGCAAGCTCTCTGGTCCACTTGAAAAGGCATTTATATATGTTATCACTCCCAGCATTGCCTCAAACCAGGCACKGGCTGCACAAGTAGAATTCACCACCCAGAACCAAATGCACAGGTTCTGAGCCACACACCTCACAGTGGAACCAGAGCTGGGCAACAAAATGAAGAACACATGAATCAACAGGAGAACAAGAGAATACCTGTTTTGTCCCCAGTTCTGGGAATCAAAACTGCTGCTGTGAGAGGATCTACCTGTAAAAGTGGGATCCACAGCCCACAAGAGCTCAGAGACACATCTAACCAAGGCAGTTGCACATCACTGACTGTCCCAAGCTGCACACTGTAAGTGAAAACTCAATGATGACAGAGTGGGKACAGGGTGCTGATCCCTTTATTGACAGCTTGTTCTAGAGCATTATCTGGGAACTGGGAGATTTTGTCTCACAACTTGAAACCCTCACTGTAGGGTGCCTACTGGAGCAACCAGGCAGTATGATATATTTTATAACTTTTCATTTCCTATGCAGAAGGAAAYACAAAACTGGGGCTCTTTACTGATAGTACTCAACAAGGTTCTCACTTCATATTAAGCTATTTTAAGCATTTTCTTTTTTTATTGTCTTASACCTATAATCATTATGTCATTAAAAAAGCTCATACCAGGTCCACAAAATGCTTTCCACTTTAAGAAGGTGTAGAAGACAGTTTTGCATTTAAAATAGGAAGAACAGGTGGACTCTGCAAAGTCTCCTTTGCACATCCAACCAAAGGTGGTGTTTAAAAGTTAGTTTAAAAGTCCTCTGCACTCTGAAAACAAATACATCAGATATGARGAATTGCCACAGGAAATATTCTGTTCTTCAGGGTTACTTTCCAGATTAACCATTGGTTTATTGATTGATTCTTAAGGATTAAGCCTTCCACTTCCCCATTTTGCTTCAAACCATAGTGGCCACAACTGCACAACAGCAGCTGTTCCACCCAGAAGGATCCAGCTGTTCCTGCTCCAGAAGGATCAGGAATGGTCTCTGAAATACCACATAGCTGAGCCTGGACTGCTGTGGAGACCAAAACCAAGAACTGCCAAAATTTGGAGCTAATGCCACTCTAAAGATGGAAAACTGAAGAGCAGTCAAGTTATTAGTCAGTACAGTGGGCTTTGTAAGGGCCAAAGGGAATTTTTCAACAGGGTAGGAGATTATGCAATGCAAATGCAACTCAATGGAAAAACTGGATCCAATTATAAATACAGATTTTTATTAGATAGTTTCTAGACCATGCTGAAGAACAATAGTCTAACTTGTTGATTTCYGTGCTAGAATTTGATTTTCCTCCAGCTAAGCTGCATGCAGACATTCCTCTTTTTGAATCAAGGGGCAACCACACTACTAAAAATAATCATTCTGTCTCCCTTTATATGAAGTTCCCAAATCAACCAAGGTTACCAGGGTTGCACATTCCATGATAATACCAATATGTCTGAAACTGAGCCTACTGCTGACTCYTGAACAGGCACAGGACCTGAGGGCTCCAGATTTAGCACAACAGTGTTCCACAATCAAACACAATTCTAGAACATGGACACACTGTTAGATCAAGACCTTATACCACCTGCCAAGAAGCTACAGTATTCAGGATTTTTGTGTCACTCAAAAAAMCCCAAATAACAGACTTCATGTGGCTCTTTACAGATACCCTTTCAATCACAGCTTAGGGCATAAAAAGGTGGACAATATGAATTATTGAATTAACGTCTTATCATCTAAATGGCTGCCACCCACACTGATCTTTCTGTCTTATCCTGTTTTAGTAGGGTCACCAAGTTCATTCCCCTGTAAAAAAAGACAACCATACCATATAACCACTTTCAAGTGCAGTACAGTTTCCTCTTTAACCACTAGCTACCAGAAGATTTCCATAAATTACACTGGTCTGCTGTCTAAGACAGCAGAATTCTAACCAGAACCAGACTGGGGCCCAGAGCTTGAATGTAAAAAGATTTTCTGAGGCTTGATGCACAAGACAGGGATTCAGAACTACTCCACCAAGTCTGAATTTGTAGTTAGGAAGGACATTCCCATTTAGAGTCACATTATGCTGCAAGTTGTGGTAGCATCATGTATTAACATGGGGAACAGCAGGTAGGAGAACTTTCCCTATGAATTTCCTTGAATAATCTGGATTCCTTTGCAGTGGAGAGGCAATAACCTCCCAWACACCTTAAAACTCTTTAACTGGCATGCAAATGGAAATTCCTCCATATGTTTAATAACTTCCAGTGAAAATTACACAGCTCAAAATATTGTACACAAGAATCTGAAATACTGCAGGCACATCACTTGAAAAAATCAAATAGATGGAAGATTGGGCTCCAGTCATTTCTGTAGCCCCTCTGGTATGATGGATACAAATTCTCATGTTGTTACATTTCAGCAGATGAAAGGATCTCTGTGATAACCTTTCACACCCTAAAGATGCTTCCTCTGGATATAACTTGCATTGCCATCTTATTCCCACAAACAGTAGCAAACAGGATATGGTGGGGAAAGCTCACCCTGCACAAGCTGAGATGCCTCACTGCTGCAGCCACAAGACAATAAAAGAGATTGGTTGAGATTTTTACAAGTTCTGACAGCCAATTCCACTACTGCTGGCTGGCTCATARGATTTAAATATCTGCATCTCAAGTTTTATAACTTGCCTCCCTAAGGAATTACTAAGCTTCTTTCCAGAGACTATTTAGAAGGGAAACCATTCACTTTGGAAAAGACAGGTCTAATGCCCTTACTCTGGGGGCTCTGGTTTTGGCTTAGTCCCTTCTGCTCCCTGTCAGACACAACAAGAGTGAACCTGATTGCTGTGAGTCAACAATTCTAATCCATAAAGTTCAAACATCAGGATGCCAAGGACCAGGCTTCACTCACRAGCATTACTGCGTCAGGCTCTTATTTCCTGAAATTAATGGAAAAATCTGAGGTAAAGGAAGATAAAGTTACAATAAGGAGGAATAAAAACGTGATTGCAATTGTAGCAAAAGGCAACCAGATAGATATTTCCATTATAGGGAAACCTAAAGCAAACTTAATTCTTAGGTTGCAAAGAATCCCTGTGTGATCAAACTTCTTAAAAACTGTTTGTAGGCACTTCTGAAAGAACTCCAAACCTGCTTCCTCCAATCAAGTCTTGCTGTTTTCACCAGCAATCAGGGTAATTGAGGTGACCACAACTCCAACTAAGCACTTAGATCTGATCCACTTCGACACTTGATAATATACAGAAACACTGCAGAAAGAGGCATTCCTAAGAGAAACAGGATTAAAGCCATATGACAAAAATATCTGTAGATTCTTAGTCTTATACCCCATCCACCTATGGGACAAACAGAATTGTGCTGCTTGTCTTTTTAGGCAAAAGTCCATGATTTTCTTAGCATCTTACCTGAATGATTCCAAAGTAATTTGGGCTCAATGTTGTCTCCTTAATTTCAGTAATCTGTGTTCTAAATAATACATTTTGTAATTTCAGCCTTTCAGACCTCACTGCCATGCTTTTCTCTTGGTTGCATTTCTTCAGTTCTGTTATAAGTTGTAACACAGCCTATTGGCCCAGTCACTCATATTTTGCCAGCATTGAGAATTACAATATTAAGGATTTTATACAGCACATCCCTATGTAAGTTCATTCCCATATCCACTTATGGACCTGTTGTCCAGGAATCTAAGCCACATTTGATCCTGCAGACACTGTCTCCCCAGTGCAGAGCTCTCTGTGGCCACAAAGCCTCAGGACCTGCTGCATAAAGAAGTGTTTTCCCATGTTTTAAGCATGTTTGACACCTGGCAGAAGAGTAGARCCTCCCTGTGTAGCTCTGACCTCCTGCACCAGCAGCCTTGTCTACATCTGTGCAAGAGTTAAAACCCAACATGGAAAATAAATTCCTTCTTCCCATGCAGAAAATATTCTTTGTCACTCAGCAAGTGGCATGGTAGTGCATCAGTAAGCATTGTTACACTCCCGTAATTTCTCTGTAACGAAAATTTTAAATAACATTTGATGCTCTATTGGGTGTCTATGACGAGGYGCTGGCAGCAGAGGGATTGCAGAAGCCTCTGGCAGAAGAGACCAGGGCTGCTGTGTGCTGGACACAGCCAGCTCCTGATGGCTCCACAGGATCCACTGCAGGACACTGCTCAGCCCCTCAGGCCAGCTGGTGCCATCTCTGGGAAAACATATTTTAGAAAGAGCAAAACCTACCACAGAGCAAAGGAAGGGCGTGGGGGGAAAAGGGTCAGAAACARCACTGGGAAGAACAGGTTCAGAGAAGGAGGAGGGGAAAGAGGTGCTCCAGGTACAGAGTACAGAACTGCTGAAGCCCATGGGCAGCCCATGGTGGAGCAGACAGTCACTGCTGCCCTCGCAGAGCAGATCTTTTCCTGGAGGACTGCAGCCCCAGGGGGAAAGCCCACACTGGTGCAAGGAAAGAGCTGTGTGGCTGGAGAAGGCTCTCAGAGAGAATGGATGAAATACTGTGAGGCTACTTTGCTTGCCCTGCTAGATTTGGGGGAAAAGCCAGGCTTTGGTCAGACACTGGAACAGGTTTGTCAGAGCAGCTGTGGATGCCCAGCCCCTGGAACYGYTCAAGGCCAGGCTGGATGTGGCTTGGAGGAACCTGGTCTAGTGGAAGGTGTCCTTGCTCACGGCAGGGGTCTTGGAACTAGATGACCTTGAAGGTCCCTTCCAAACCAATCTACAAATCCTCAGAGAAACTGTGTACTGACCATACCCACCCCATCCCTCCCTGCACTGAGAGAGCAGAGGAGTCTGGAGTGCGGGACTGAAGGGGAGCGTAGGAAATAGGACTGGAGGGATGCTGCTTTATTGTTTGCCTTGGTTTCTCACTACCCAAACCTTTAATTGGCAATACATTSATTTTCTCTGAGGTGACTTTGTTTTGCCCATGACAGCAATCAGTATCTCCCTGTCTTTACCATGATGCATGAGCCTTATCCTATTTTCTACTCCTGCTGTGTAGAGGAGGGTGAGTGAGAGGCTGGGTGGGAGTTTGGCCCTTAGCCAAAGTTAACCCACCACAGACATATTTTTATGTTCCAAGACCAGCTAACTTGTAACATGACAAGRAAAAGTCTCATTGGAAGTAAGTCTGTACATTCCCATGCCAGAGGTGGATTTCAAAGCTGTTGGTAAAGTTCTAGGTATGAAACGGGGCTCAGTTCCTTCCTAAGTGCACTTCCTTAGCTCTTCAGGCTGGAAGAGGAAAAGATCAGCTTTTATAAAGAGACTGATTGTAGTCATGGGCATCATGGAATGTGAGGAAATGAAAGAACTGTCACCATGCACCCTGCACAGAAGAGAAACTGTGCTGGATGAAGGAAGATGCAGCTGAGCCAGAAGGGAAGATCAGGGGCACCTGCTTTTCAAAATGAAATTCCCAAAGAGCARTGAAMCACAGCAGGGAAGTGCACTCAAACAGTTTAATTTTTATCTGTTCTATGCATTCAAGGAAATGTTATTTCTTAAATGCTGCCTCACCCAGCACCTCTGCCATGAACTATACTGAATATTGTGGTGTTAAAAAATCAGCTTCAACTCTTGCATGATACAAGGATACAACAATCAACTCTTCAGTTTTAACAAGTACTCCTYTTTTTTTCCTGCTGAAAACATTTTCATGCTGTCTTTTTTCCTACTCAGCCAAAAGYAACAGTGATTTTGGCTCTAGGCCATCACAATAATCAGCAATACAAGAACCTTAATCACAATGGCAGCAATGTCAATAAAGCCCTGGAAGAAGCCAAAGGTTCTGTACAACCTTATTGAAAAGGAAATGTTTCCTAGGCTGAAGTGCTTCCCTTTAGCTTTACAGGATGGCATCAAACATGGGCTGAAGTGCTTCCCTTTAGCTTTACAGGATGGCATCAAACATGCTCTCACTCCATTCCCAAACTTCCTGTGGGAAGCAGCCACGTGGGTTTCTGAGGATAATCTTCCATGGAAGACTATTAAACATCAGTAAGAAATTAAAGCAGATTGGAATGGTGACCATGCAGCATCAGCAACTCTGACACACCTTGACTTGTGAGTACAGTCAACAAAAAAGAGAAGGGGGGAAAACAGAAGGACTGAAGGAAAAATGATTTCTGGGTAGAAAATTACTTGGCACTTTCTAACCCACAATCAAGTTTAAAAACAGCACATTGTTGTTACCTTGAGAGTAAAATTATGGGAAGCTAAATCTGAATGGGCTGTARAAGTTTGATGATATTCATCAATATAAGTTGCTCCCTAAGCAATAAGCTACCTATATTCATCACTATAAGTTGCTAAGAGATACTTCTAATCAACATACAGTTGTTTTTCTGCTTGACTTTTTGTTATATTATACAGGTGTCCTAATTATCCCAAGAATTAGAAGATCACCACAAAATAATGAAACCCAAGAGACTTTAGATAGAAGATAAAACTGACTGCCTTTACGCCCAAGTCTTGCACAGAAGAAATTTGGATAYGACTTTTGATTTTTTATGTAGTGGCTTCAATTTCCAGTCTGCTCCTCCACAAACAAAGCAATAACAGGGAGAAGACAAGACTCATAAAGATAATGTGATCAGGATGACATCAATACCATTCTGAAATGTACACAACAGTTGTTTTTCTATAGCAAAAACTTATTTTGTGTTCTCTGTATCAAAATGGTTTCTATTTTAGACATGAATAGTAGACATATACCACCAACAAGTGAACGCAATACCAACTAAATCAGCAGTGGTATATCCTTACTATATAATCACAGAACAGATGACTGAATTTTCATCTGTTCAGACAAGAATGTTTGAARCTGTTCCTCTAAGATATTTTAGGAGAAATTCTGACACTGCTGAGCTGATCAAAACAAAAAAAACCTTTTCCTGCATCAGATTCAAGAATGCCATTTGGTAACCTTCCACCCTTTCTATTAGAAGAAAAGGAACATTTAAAGATAGAATGGCTACAAGACTCTTAGCAGCCCTGCTCAGTGTCACTGCTGGCTTTATTTGAGAAAGACTCTTGAGAAAGGGGTTCATGGGACAGATTACTTTTTGAGCTTAGTGGACATTTAACAACCACACATAATTTTATCCTAAAATTTTGATTTTGAACTAATACCCTTTCTCCTCAAAGCAAAAAAATGAGAAAACATGCATCAATTTAAATTAATTTGAAAATGACAAACTACAACCATAATGCACACAAAAGAGACTGTTTTTTGTTAGTCATAAATAACAGTCCATGGGCCAACTCCTTGGTCCCTCTTCCACATATATCAGGTTAAAAATAATTCCCTCCTCTCACAAATCACAACATTTATGGTACAGATGAGGCACCACGTAAGGAGTAATTCCTTCAGTAGCCGAGAAAGTTGCTGGAGCCCTGACCATACCAGATGATGATTGTCCACTGCTAACAAAGCAGTTTGCCAATTAAAAAGGGACACATCTAATCTGGAAGTGGTTTGACTGTATAAGCAGGACTATTTGCATTCCCATATTYTCAAATACTGCTAAAAGTCTATGTGAACAAGGCAGAAGAAATAAGAAATTCTGAAATTCCTGAATTTCTGCCTCGAAATAGAAGGGCATTTGGAGACATCAAATAAGTTGTATGAAAATATTTACTTCAGTCTTTCTGACTGCTAACAATTAAACACACAAATTAAGTTTTTACAAGGATTTGACATGGCTCCCAACATCCCTCACATCCAATCCCACCCATTAGACTTGCTGTCTTTTCTCAAGGCTCAACTTACCATTTTTTCCTTTTTGGATTGGTTTGTACCWACAAAATAGATCCCTGCAATTGGCATGGGCAAGCCCATGAATGCAGACATTGTTACAGTCATATAGACACACTTATGCAGAGACAGCTTGGGCCCATGGGCTTGGGAAAAGAAGCTGTATCAATTTAAGTCATATTYATAATGACAAAATTGCATTCAGCCTAAGGGTCACGGCAACGATTGCGCTGAGTTAGCCCTTTCTGGTAGGATCAGAAGGGGGGTAGGGGAAGAAACACCTTTTACCAAAATAGTTWAAATGCTATAAAAAAAGTCAGTCTATGCAGCCTGGGCCTTATAAGGAAGTGTTTTTAAACATTTATTTCTTGAAACACAAGGTTTCAATCAACAGCCACCGGAGACTCTGGGGTCAYGATCTTCCCCCTCAGTGTTCTGCACAAAGGTCAGAGAGGTTTTCCCTCTATGAATGAAGTTGCCTTCCAAAGCTTCAGCTTTGGAATAAACTTTGAAACTTCAGCTATGGAATAAACAGCTTCTARCCCAGCTTGAAAAACTCAGCATTGTTGTCTACAAAAAAGACAAACTCTTMGTTAGATATTTCATGCTTGTACTCTCTGCAGACTCTTTACAAATTGAAGGCCTGTAAAATCTTGAACCTTTATTAAGTCTGTCAGCAACAAGTAAGTTGAGAAGAACACCAAATGTCAATGTAAGAAGCTYGGTGAGTGCCTACACTGTACTCCTCAGCTACCCAACCAGCTTGAAGTGCTCCTTACACCTCGACATGGCAGTATATCCACACTGTGTTAGCACAGACATATAATGAACACTCATGCTTGGCATTAGCTGGACTCATGTCAAAAGTAAAATACTGTGAGGTTACAGGCAATCTGGAATATGTTCTAATGAAAGACAGAGGTTTAAAGAAATAGTAAGAAAAACAAATGCTTTGCAGCATTTAAAGCAATGAAGGAAAAACACAAAGCAATGCCTTTAGGATGTATCTCAAGTCCTGATTGGAATATTTCAAGGATCAATTGCTACAGTCAAAAACRTTAGTAAGTGCCACCAAAGGTCAGAACTAAAAGGGAAGGGCTGTGTTCTGCACACCCTCAGATGGCATTTTAAAAGGAGTCCTTGTGCATCTTATTGTGCATTTGATAAACACTCTTGTTGGTGCCACCACCACTGCTGGGTTGGGCTGCCTGGTGCCCGAGCCCCACAGAGCTGCCAACGCCACCGCAGGGATTTSTTTCGCATCCACCGGCGATAAGTTACGACAGTGAAGCTTGTCCAGGAATGTATACTTGTTAATTTTGCTTTAGATGGATTCTATTAAAACGTGAAAATCTTGGCAAGGACTGGGGTGAGACTTGCCCACTGTCTGGGTCCCTTTCCCACCCAGCCAACAGGGCAGACTTTTTAGTTCATTATCACCTCATCAGTGCTCCTGTCAGTTGCCAGCAGTGAGAACTGGACTAAGCCACTCACTAATTCCTGGCCCTCCTGCCTCCACTGAAGCAGCAGTAAATCCAGAACAGATGGATGTGCTTTAACCCTCTCAATCCAGACACTTACTTTAATCAGCCTAATCAACCCACCCCACTCAGAAGGGGAGGAATGAGTGACAGATGCAGGATGGTGGGACAGAACTGCTGCAGCTCAAATCCTTAACAGAAAACACCAGCCTGCATCTTGGAAACTCTGCTGATAAGGGAGGCAGCTGGCTAAAGGCAGGAGGCTTCCCAGGTCAGGAGTAGGACAAACCTTCTATCAAGAGGAAAACCAAAAAGGAACGGATAATAAAGCATGGCAAAAGTTTATTACACATAGAGATCTCAGCCCATTACCCAAGCTATGAATGAAGACCAGAAGCCAAGGGGTGGCTTTTGGTTTTGCAACTCAAGTTGCAGCTCAGGCCACTCTAGCAGCTTGCTGTCAGTCATCTCCTTCCCACAACACAAGTTTCAAACCTTGCCTTGTGCTGTCTGAGACTTATGGATTGCCATTTCAGTGCACTAAGCCAGCAGAAAACTAACATCAGAAAAATGTGGACGTTTTATTGCTATGTTAGTGTCCTAAATTAGTGCAATGGAGTTCTGTGAGTTGCAGACACAGCCCAAAGGAGGACCTGGGAAAGGGGAGCAGGAGCAGATGGGTCTGTAGCTCAGCCTGCCCTGCAGTCAGACCACAGAACCTCATGCTCCCAAAAATGTATTTTCTTGGCCTGCAGAGCACACCTTCATTCACRCAGCAGGGCAGAAACAGAAATTACATGTGAAGTTTAAAATGCTTCTTAAAAGGGATTTTACTGCATCGTAACATCAAGAGGAATTCTTCTGTTTATTTTCATACTTATATATTTCAATAAGAGCTAAACAACTGTGGAGAACATGGCTAAGTATAATATTCAGAAAGAATGATTTTTTTTAAAGATTCTATGCATGATTTTGTATTCTCTGGCCAGCTACAGACAAATGAAAAAACCAGCATTACAGTGCTTTGGCATCTCAAATAGTTAAATACACTTAGAGGCTTCAAGAAAACCTGCACTGAGTTATGAAAAAAAAGCAAGTAAAAGTAGTTGTATATTCATTTTAGAGCTTGGAAACCTAAAGAGGGTCTTGGCTAAGGCAAAACTACACACCTAGAAGAAGTTTGAAAGCCATTTAGAACAACCACCTTCAGTCTTGCCATTCTGTCGCACCTTATGTGTAAAAAAGGAAAGACACAYAAGAACAAATTCAAAGTGTAGTAACAAAATGATAATATATCTGCAAACCCAAAGTCTAGGCCTGGAAAACATCCCAGAGTGGTGGCTCTGAATATAGATCAGCACATGGCATGAGTTATTAGAAGCATAAATGCAGCTTAATTGTCCTTCTCCCAATCAGGCTATTTTAACATCAGAAGTTGTGTGATTGCAGCTTCTCTCTGTTTTACCTTCCCCAAATGTATATGAAACACAAGAAGAGAAATGAAAGAGTCAATTAGCCTCTTGCCCTGTACCATGTAAACAAGGACTCCTGTTTACCCCAGGGCCTAACTGAAACCACYTTCCTGAAACCAGGAGAGGTTGACAGGCACAATATGAAAAATAAAGCTTTTTTTAAAAAAATAGATTTGTTTTATCGCTTTTACAAATATGCTTGATTAAGCCATGCTGCTCTTGCATCTCTCACAAGAAAACTGTGTCCTTCTCTTAGCATTTTTTTCAATTATAAGCCATATACACAGATTTTAATCTAAATCTCTGCAAGATTTTGCATTAACTTTTATAACTGACAATTTTAAAAGTTATGAATGAAGAATACGTAACATGCCAATTATTAACTAACACAATGCATTTAGTGTACATCTCCAATCACAGAATTGGCTTTACATGTATCATTTTGTTAAAATTTGTAATTTTGCTCTTTAGCTAACACAGATTAATATTTTCAGGATTACACAGTGGTAAAGAATAGAAGAACAGCCAGCCATGTGTAAGAGAAAAACCCTTCTGGCAACTGGTCAACAAAACCAGAAGTCCCAAAAAAGTCACAAAAAACTTGAAGGACCACTGAAAAGCTTAGTAACTACAGAAAAACACATACAAAGCTAGCTTTTCCTTAAGCATGACTACAGTAACAATCAAAAAGACAAAAACATAGCTGAGTTTGGTGTAACTGTGAAACAGACTGGGGAAATATTTGTGCAAGTGGCTGTCACAATTCTGTGAATTTTCAGTGAAAAAACAGTTGAGGAGAGAAAAATTATTTGGCAAAACCAGAAAAAAATGTTAGAATGACATTGAGAATCCATTGTTCTTTGTTAAATAATAATGTGCTAAAATTACACAAGCAAAAAATATTGATGTAGATTTGGTTGTTTTTTTTTAAGTACATAGTTCAGCCATTCAATGAGCTATCAAATACACTGTAGCATCCTCAAAGGAGACAGTGAAAGAATCAGCTACTAGAAGTGTTTTAGGAGTAAAATACTCTTCCAGAATATGAAGAAGAAACATCTCATTAAAAGACCCTTTCAGTGGTGATGGTGACYACCCTATAGTGTGGAAGTGGCTCGACTGTTAAATGTTTTGGGACTGATCATTCCAAAGTTCCTAGGCAAGTCCATGATCCAATGTCATGAAAACCATGAATCCTAATCCCAGCGAGCCTGGGAAGCCCTGTGGTCCTGAATGTGACCTTTCAGTGGGGCTCAAGGAGAAGACAGAAATTCTGTGGAAGYTGTGAGGTCTTGCAGCACAGAGTGTGCTCACAGTGTCAAATTCTGGGATGTCAGAAGTCATCYTGAAGTGATGGTGAATGTCCTGTCAGTGCTGAGAAGCTGCCAGAGCAGACTGCAGCCTTGTCTCTCTAAGTGATGCTGATGGGAACTGGGATGATTCAGTTTTCCTAGGTGCCTGCCTTGGGACTGCACTGCCCAGTTAATGGTGTCCAGTTTCACATGAGCTGGCCCAGGGTATGAAAGACAGGAGGCCAACARAAGATAAGAAACACCCATGCCCTTCTGAAGGGGAACCTTCTGGAAGAGGCATCTTCTGGAAGTCCAGTGGGGTGATCTAGTGTACCAGAAATGGCAGGAAGCTCCAAGTTCAGACAGCACAGCGTTGTTCTACTCAAAACCAAAAAATGAGGGATCAACAGGCACCTCAAAACTGGAAATTAGCTCCTTTCTTATCAACATACATCTTGTGTGTAGAATGGTGGAAGTCTTTAAAATATTTTTTGGAGTCCGATGTAAATCAGAGACCATCACTGGTAGGCAGAGAACAAGGTTCTGAAGACCAACCAAAGAAAAGGAAGTGGAGACTTGAGAAACAGAGAAGATAGGAAAGAACCTCACTGTGTATCTCCTGGTCTCTGTCCTATTCAAAGTAATTTTATATCATGAACAATTAATTTTAATACTGCCCTTTAAACACCACTTGAATAACAGCCCTCTGTTAATTCACAACAGCAAATGAAATCTAATTATGGGAGTGCAAGATACAGTTAAATTACTTGAGTGTGGTCTGAAAACCACTCTAAGCAACTTAGACAATTTATTCAYGCCATTTGAATTTTTCTGTGTTGAGTTTCCCTTATTCCTAAATAAGATAAACACCTTTTCCCCCCCTCAAAGGCTTATTTCAGGATTTAACATGGACTTTGCAACTGCTTTAGCATTTTCAGATGGAAAGTGCTATATCTTGTCAAGTATCAKAACGAGAACTGAGCATAAACTGAAATTATAGAAGGCTGCATAATTAAAAAAAAAAAAGTCTATTCCTAGAATGTGGAGACAAGCTATTGTAACCCATTTTGATCAGCAAACTCCTCTTGTTCATTAAAGGTGTAGGTGTGTATTTCCAAGTCCCAGCAGACTGTCACCAACCTCAGCTGAGGTGCTGGGAAGTTTGGTAATGAAATACTTCCTCTAGGCTGTCCTAACTCTTACCTCAAATCAAAATACATAGTTAAGACATAAACTAGAAAAATGGGCAGTGCATGAATTCCAAAGAGGAATGAGAGCTTTTTTTTTTTTGTGCATTCCCACAGGTAATATTTTTAAAAGTTGTTTTTTTTTTCCTAAGACTTGTAGGATTTCCTTGGGAATAGGGCACCTGAAGGGTACATTTTGTCCTTCACTATGCACGTTCCAGACCAGCCATATCAGTATACAGAATGGGAATGAAAGTTTAACTGAAAATCTGAGACTGTTGGTCATAAGGAGTTAAATTTTCCATCTTGACCACACAAGAATTTCATTATGATGGCCTGCTGATTGATGTACAATTGCTTCCAAACTGGCCTGGCACCGGGAACAGGGGGTAAAGCAACTCTGAAGAGCTGAGGGTTTTATTCCATGCATCAGACTACAACTTGACAGCTCTTAAAAAGTATTCCTACCTTGAAAAYACATTATACTTTCATTAAATCATTAATCTGCTAAGAAACTTACAGAGCTTATCAGAGTCTACAGAAAATTAAACATACTTATTTATAAAATAAAAATGACCCATACACTAGGCAAGTCAAACAAAACACAAGTGATGCACACACACTGCAGCCATGGGAGTGTCTGCACCACAAAAATGTGTAACCACAGCTGGACTAAGGCAGGTGTACTCTACAAAATATCGGACATAACTTACTACACTACTTRCATATTAATGCCACTTTGAGAGTTAGTAAAATGAAAGTAGAACAGAGATCTAATAAAAGACATCTCCCATCTAATAAAAGAGATCTAATAAAAGTGCATCTCCCATGCATGGGAATAAAGTCTTTATGCTATTTGTAGCACTGACATGAAAACCATATAGCTGCCCAAAGCAATTTGTGTCCCTCTAAAACRATTTTCATTAAAACCCTACAAATTCTCTTTCAGGAACAGGCAACTGAAGATGAAGGTCTTACACTYAGCTGCATTTAAGTTGCACTGAGATTGTATTTGCCCATGAAACAGAACAAGAAATTCAGTATCTGAATAAATACAGACAATGAGGACGTATCCATGAATGTCATGAAGCAACGTGGAGCAGCCTGTCTCCCCAAATCAAGGGCAGAAAATGTATAAAGAGAGGTCTTGTCAGCTATGGTGTGTCCTGCAGGGCAGCCTCACAGGGACATCATTCCAAGGGCTGTGCCTGACCCCAGAGCATTGCTTTAGTCCACAGGCTTCTTCTGTCTGGGCCAAGTGCACTCTGACACCCTGTGCAGCTCAGCACCCAACACCTTTTCCATTCCCCAACAGTTTACTTGCATTTCTGCAAAAGTGCTGGTTTCTTTTGGCTCCAAAGACCTCACCTGCAGGGTTTCATTCTTCTGTTTGACACCTTGCTGTTGATTTTCCCTGACTGCACAAAAGAACTTGCTCCAGTGCCTCTTTCACAACTGCTTCTTTGTAGTAAATGAAAGACTTAATAATTGTATTTTGATTGTAAAGTTGATTCGTTTTGACTTTGTTTAATTTGAGGCCTTTGCTGAGATCTTTGGGGCTGAGAATTAGAGAGCACATTGTACCACTATACTTTGGACATAGGGAGTTTGCCAATTTATTTCTTGCCTCATTTGTCACAAAATCTGTGAAACTGCAGTCCAAAGTCAGCTTCATATTTTTAAAGGCAAGGCAAAAATGTACTTGTTTTTCTTCTAAATTAACATCTCCTGGCTAAATTAACTTAGTTTTTCAAACTCAAAACCAGAGCCCTCACTAACAACGAGACTCTAGCAAGCAAGATAAATCCAAAGATCAGCTCAGCAAAACAGAACAAACTGCTTCTCTCCAATTACAGCACTGAAGTGGCAAGAAATGCATACTCAACTTTAGGTACAGACAAATAAAACAAAAAATGAGGATGTACAAAGGATCTGCACGAGAACATGCCAGAAGAAAGAAACACATGAAGAACTCTGTATCTCACATGCACAACATTTCCCATGAAACATTTGTSTCTCAAACTCTTAAAACATCAAAAAAATCTACAAAGCCAGTATCTTCAGATTTTGATTCCTGACATCACTGAAGTTCTGTGGCCATGAGTGAACAAGTCACTTCATGTTTTGCTTTTCAGTTTACCCCTTTGAGGAACAACAATGGCATTTCTCTGTTTTTATTTTAAAAAACTACTTTGAAATGTAAAATCCTTTAGTGAAAATAACGAAACTGAATAATACTATAATTTATAGTTGGTATTGTTAATATTTTTGATGAAAGTGTGGCTAGATGAGATAAAGGCTTTTTCCAAATATAAGAAGATATCCCTGGCATCCTTTATAACCTAGCAAGTCCTAACCCTTTCAGGTTTCCTGCCTAAYGAGGGCTTGAAAGACAGCAAAAGTTTTGCAGCTACCTTGAACTAACAAACTGAATTATTTCTATTCTTTCCAATAAATAAAGAAGTTTCCTTTGCATGGAGAACACTCAACATGAATTACGTACAAAAGCAAAGTTTCTCTTTAGAAATTGAACCTGCAAGCCTAAGATAATATTAACAGACAGAACCAAGCCCACATCAGATGAGGAATAAGCTCAGGCACATTTTTACAGGACACATTTTTCATTCTTACAGACATTCAGTAAGGAAAGTGTAGGACTTGTGCTGAAGAATCCCAAAAACAGCACGATAACACAGTCTGCATCTTCACCTCCACCTAAAGTACCCTCAAAGCTGTATTTAAGCTATTTGTGATCTGCTGATGTAAAAACCTTCCTAGAACTCCTCTTCACTTTATTGAGATCAGTTTGAATTCTCATCTTGTTCCCCAAATCATCTGAACACCCAACCAGGGCATGTTGGCAATACACACCCTTTGGCTTTGGCTTGTCAGCCACTTCRTTATGGACAGTTTGAACAGCAGCAGGCTTGAGAGAGACCTCCAAAGACATCASAGAACAGAGGTTTCCATTTCAACAGTAGTTTACTGTTTATTCTTTTCCAGCTACCTACTTATTCACTTCATTGTGGTTTAATAAGAAATACAATCCCTACYTCTTGATGAGACAGTTCTGCAAGATGATGACACAAATCCTCCTGAGATCAAAACTSCTATATTACCAAAACTATGACATGGAATATGGAGACACCTGGTTGATTTGTCATGATTTCATCTCAACAAGTTAATTTCTCTGCTATTCAACACTTTAGTATTTTTCTGAACATTTACATCTATCTTTGACCATTTATTCCAATAATTTTCTGATTAAATCCCCTGCTGCTCARAGCAATTTGCAGTTGTCATCTTTTCACAACAGTCTCAGTGGAGTAAAATCTTTATTCATGAAATTAAACTAAATGATCAAACTAGCTGATTGTATAGCAAAYACAAACTATAAAATTTAGTTTAGCCTCACATGCAAAGCTTGATTCCTAGCTTACATAGTGGAAATACACTAATGTGATCCTGTAGTTTTCAAGCCAACATGAATTTTAAAGCTGTAGAATGCCAGCAGACTGAAAAGGAGCTACAGGTGTAGAGAAAGCTACAGCCATATCTATTTRGTGCTTGAGGCAGGCCTGAAAAAGGGGTTTAGGCAACACCAAATATAACATTGTGTCAAATGAKTTTTCAGAATTCCCTATGTTCCTATATGCACCAGCTCCTAGTACAGGAAGAGTTCTCCTCATCCTGCAATCTGCAGAAAACTATTACAAAACTACTGAACTGGGGAGAACTGACTTAATAGCAGTGACAGCATCACACCTCAAAGAAAGACACTTCCATAGTGCTTAGTGTCATCTTTCAGGATTTCTAAATGAACAGTTCTGGTAAATTTTAATGGTTTTGACTGCAGTTACATGGAACCACTTTCATTGCACACAAGGTATCACCAGACAAACCCAAACCAACAATTCTCAAATCCTATCACTGTGGAGCTTTCTCAGAAATTCTACAGAGCTGCAGATGATGCTTCTTATTTTGCCAAAAAGAAATCASAAGTATTGTTTGGGAAGGGAAGAAAACAGAAAACACATCATGGATATTCCCATACAGTGTAAAGACAAAGATTGTATGTACTGCCAACAACTTAACTCAGTCCTCCAATTTTTCTTACTCAATTCCCACTTGTTGTCCTCTAGGATTGCAGGGAAGCAATTACTTGCTTCAGAGGTTATTTCTGTAATTAAAGCAAATTGACCTCACTTTTTTTTTAAAAAAAAGGAATTTCTGTTCCACTCCAGAAACCAGACTGGAGTTAGACTTTGCCTTACCTACACCCTGCAAAGCTCCRGTGTTATTTTAAACCCAATAAAAGAGTGACTTGCACATGCACAGTGACCATGGAAGCACATGCACCCTTGGAGAGTTCCCTCCTTGTGTTTTGAACTATGCTGACGATGTCCGGATGGGATTTACAATTGCTCAAAGCTACTATTGTTCACACTACATTAAATCTACAATATATGCAATGAGATACCATAATATTTTCACTTGGAACTTCTATTAACCCGCAGCTTGACTGTATTTAATGAAATATGTAGTGCTCACAGAGTTGATTTATATGCATTACTGTTTACAATTCACATTTATAAAAGAGGAAAAAGCACCCTAAGGAACTCATGGTTCTTTTGACTTTAACAGAGAGTAAAAAGTGCCTGATTTAGTTTAGCTCAGTAACACCCCTGGAAGCCCCAGAATCTTATACTGGATTAGGGATGGAGACAGGAATCACTGATGCAACTGAAACAGCCAGCATAGGAAACYTACTTTTGCTATCAACCCTGAGCCAAAACACTCCTGCATATTTTAGAACAAAAATCACAGTCATATTTATGCTATTCTATATAGAATTATACACAATGTCGTTGCATGCACAAAACTTGGAAGTGTACTTTTGTTAAGTGTTGTTCTAGAACTAAGTGATGTGGAGGATTCATACTTCCAAGGGAAAATTACACAGATAAACTTTTACTTGTGACAGAACTCCTGAGTGTACATAATTATACAAAATAAAGCACACAGAATTAGTTAGCAGAAGGCAGTATGTGGTGCCCTTAGAGCTATCTTACAAACAATCTGTTCTATGTATTAGTCAACATAAAACCATCACTCTCCCTATTCCTCTACCAATTTAACACTCAGTTATCTAGGAAAAAAAATTTCTCTTAGATAACATGATCTGCATACAAGTTATGATAAAAAMCAGACTTTTACCAAAGCAATGCCCTCTGGGCAGTAAAGAACATGAAATTTTCTTATGCTGCACCTGTTCCTTAAGATGGTTTGCAATCATGACTAGCAAAACTGAGAAAAAACAAGAAGGGTATTCATCCTCTAGAGTCAAGATTGTGTAAACCTAAAAAATGCATACATTTTAGTACTCTGGGTATATATATGCCAAGATCTCTATTGATGAGATATTTCAGAGCAGTTTCTGTAGGAATGTTGCAATATTTTAATAGAAAATGAAAGCATGACAAAAATTCTACATTTTTAACACTGAGCCTCTATGCTGAATTTTTCAGTTTCTCATTTGAAAGAGGTTTAATTTTCTTTCACCATCTCAAAAACTATGACACTGAAGGGATCAGTTACACTAAACCCAGTCCCTGAATAAATATATCCAGAAAAATAATCTCCCATGGAAGGGCATAGGAACAAGAGCATAGTGTAGCTGAATTCTCCAGAAATTAATGACTGGACCTCTTTTCCCAACTCCTCCCTACAACATCAATAGTCTTAGAAATTACTGAGTGTAGCAAAATGCTATAACACCACCTGGTGTAGTTTTCAGCAGTTGGTTTTGCTTCCARGCCTGTCATGGCTCATTAAGATAGTACAATACTTTCTGTCTGCAAGATTRTTCTCAGGGACCATAGAATTCGAGATAAAATGAGATACAGAAGGTTTTATCACAAGACAGAACACRACTGTGACATATCATGCCAAGGTTTTAGTATCTGAAAAGCTACAGAAGGAAAATATTTTCAAGGCAGGTGAAGAATAACAATAAACCAGTTAGAAAAGGTAAATATAACTTCCAAATACTTAAAGAAACAGAGTAGACCACAACAATCTAATCCTGTGTGTACTCATATGGAGCATTTTGTCTACATGGGCTTTGCTAAAGGTTCATGTCTTTACTTTGCAGTTTTATCACTTGGTGACACTTTGAGATTTAAGATTCACTTATGTGAAACATYTGATTGACCRGTTTAGTAGTGCTGCCCAGAAATGRGTTTATCTCTTCTGCTTGCTTCCCTGGTTCAGGCCAGTTAGTGTGAGTTGCACTGGGAACAGGAGACAGTGTGGCAGGCTGTCTCTAGTGCTGCCAGAACTCTGGTCTCAGAATTACAGAATCACAAGGTTGGAAGAGACCCTCAAGATCATCAAGTCCAACCTGTTCCCTGACTCCTCAAACTAAACCTTGGCACCCAGTGCCACATCCAGTCCTTTTATAATCACACCCAGGGATGGTGACTCCACCACCTCCCCAGACAGACCATTCCAGCCTCAGAGTGCTCAGGAGGCTCATGGACAACACAGGAGGACAGGACRGGTAACAGGATTCATTCCTTAATCGCCAAGAGAAAAAAAAGTATGAAGGATATTATGTTTTCTCTTAAGTTTTCACCTGAATTTAAAAAAAATAGTAGCAAAAGACACAAAATTTGCAGGTAACTATGATCTTCAATAAACTTGAGCCTTATAGGACACACAATATATCTGCATGCTGTATTTCAACTTTCCTGTTGGATTCTGTACCATTCACTTGGAGATTA
This sequence comes from Cardinalis cardinalis, assembly GCA_014549065.1. Classification (NCBI taxonomy): domain Eukaryota; kingdom Metazoa; phylum Chordata; class Aves; order Passeriformes; family Cardinalidae; genus Cardinalis; species Cardinalis cardinalis. The sequence goes on from JACDOX010000030.1 coordinate 1,351,886, forward strand.
ACAGCAATTCCAAGGTCAGTCTATTTTGAATTATTTAAACATGARGTCTCTATTCTTTAGTAGTTAGAAATTGATTGATTTTCATATTTCAGACCCTTTCAACTGAAGCAGTTACAATTTAATGGGATAACAATATAGAATCAAAATAAACATATATGATTAAATATTTTATGCTTGAAAAGGACAAAACAAAAKTGAAAAGGACAGAACAATGGCAACAGGACACTAGCATGCTAATTTTCACTGTGTGCCCTGAAAATTAAAATTAAAAAGAAAATTCCAAAGCTAACAGAAGGAAAAAGGGACTGACAGGGATGCACTTATTCAGCTTTGCCCCAGACAGTGAATCCTACAGACACAGAGTGCCCCCTGTGGGACTGCAGCTTATTTAAGTGCACATGAAGCAATCACAGGACAAGTTCAGGTACCACTGCTGCCATCAGGTGATATCTGACACACCAATGACCCCAAGCCTGTAAGCCCAGCTCAGTGTGATGTGGCCTAGCAAGCCACACCTTGCTGATGTGACAGTAATGTGCTGCTGCTTTGTGGCACTGGCAACAAATCCAAAGGGATTTCAAAATACAGACTCATCTGTTCATCTGCTCTGGAGGATGTTGTTATTTCATATGCATAAACCATAACTTCTTTAAAGACCAGGAAATTCCTTAATTTCCAAGAAGACAGGTGCAGATGAGCCAACAGGTTATTGCTGGATGGACATTGATACTTTCTTTAGTTCTGTTCACCATAGGCGTACACAACCTGAAGTATTTTTGTTTGGTTAAACTGTTTGCAGGGCTTGAAATTACCTCACACCTCAYTGTGGATCAACTGATTTTACTTTTTTGGCAAATAAACTGTGTCAATTAATCAGTTTCTTTTGGATTACTTTCAACTTCACCTTTATACTCATACCTCCAGACAATGCTGCTTTATTGCTGGGAAGATGAACTTTTCACAAGATAAACAACCTCATCTTYCACTGACTTCAGTTTTAGTTGTGAGTGGTCATGTGAATGCCTTTGTATTTTCTCTTATCTGAGAGCCAGAAAATGAAGATGTGGACTTCTCCATCTACCAAGTATTTCTAAGTCATATCATGCAGGAAAACTGTAGCAGAGATATGGGTGAACAGTCTTCCTGCATAGCCCTGCCTAGGCTGGCATCTCATTTTTATGAGTGACCCTCTGAAGCTCTCAGAAGTTTTCCAGCTCTGAGATGAAGAAAGGAAAGTACACAATAAACAGCCTCATTGAGCTACACATGCCTGGTTCATTTCTGATCACTGCCTGCACTCTGTATCAAAAAAACACTATCTCTGGGATGAATTCATGACATTAAAAACTATTGTGATAAATACTCAAAAGTATTACTTTTGTACAATACTACTCATGCACAGTCAGACAAGAAATCCAAATATGCTTTCTGACAGCTTGATTTTGAAACATAAATTATTTTCTGTGCTAACAATTCATCTGCAAGATCTTTGATTATTTTTCAAGAAACAAGAGGAGAGTAAATTATTCTCAGAGAAGTAATAATCCTTGTGTTGTGAGCCAGCAGGATGAAAGATCCAGCTCTGAAGGGCCAAGTATGTTATGTAAGTCTGCATATCTTGAATTATAGGGCTAGCAGCTATTGCAATTAGCAGGAGAAGGCATAATTCAGGAAAGGGCTGTTGGATCCTTCTCCAAGTCTGAAAGAACACCTTGAGAAATGCCCCAACTGGGACTTTTCAACCCTGAAGCACATGACTAGGAAGACCCTTCTGGTCCTTCTGACCATAACAAAAGGCCTGTCTAGTAACAAAAAAAACCAAAACAAACGTGCAGACACGGTGTCTGTTCCCTTCCCTGTGAGTGCAGTGTCCACTGCTGCAGATTTGGCAACTGCAGGAGCTCGGCCTCAGATTAGACTGTTTGTGCTTGGTTATTTTCACACACTGCCAAAATTTGCTGACAACACCAGGGGGAAAAAAAAATAAAGTAAAACTGGTGATTTTCAACAGTTTATAACTCAGCTCAGCCTAAGCAGGTTTTTATGGGACAAAGAACAGAGATTTCTCTGTAGACAGCACTTTATTCCTGCCTAATTTAAAAGATTTGCTGTGAATGATGGAAACATTAGAACTTCTTAAAGAAAACATAACAAAACAAAAATCCTAGCAGTTCACTAGTATTTCTCTACAGTAGATCAGGTTTGGTGATATAAATAGAGACCATTATCTGCCTCTCTCATAATTATTCGCAATAAAGTTTTTTYTAAGAAAATGAAAATATTAGACTTAAAGGAAGAGAGCTTCAAAATACATAGTATTTCTTCAAGGAGTGAAATTTCTTGCTTGGAATATTCCACACTTGAGCTATTCTAGTGCCACACTACTCCCCTAAGGAGTGTGAAATGATCTTCTCAGGGTTACAGAGTCAGTAGCAAACACAAGTTCTACTCTAAAAACCAGTATTTTAAACATGTATTTTCACTAGCATTATATCTAACAACTTCCTATTAAAACCCAGAGGTAACTTTCTGGAGTCCCCTTGTTGCTTTAACGCTCTCTTTCACTCCATCTCTGGAATCTCCTAAAGCAGCATTTCCTAAGCTATTTTTCTTGTCTGCTCCCCAGCCCCATTAGCTGACTGCAGAGCCTAGGTTGTTAAATCTACACCCCTAACAAATCTCAAATTTAATCAGTGCTGGTTTTGAGCACCTCAAACTTTTCCCACTGAAGCATGCCCTAGAACATAGGAATCAATATTGCTTCAGCATCCCTTTGAACAACAATACCTGTACAACAGCTATTTTTCCTCCATAAGAACCCCAAAAGCAGCTGATTCCTTCACAAAACTGACCACTCATTCAGTTGCTGTAATCTTTCAGTTGAAATAGTAGTAAATACTTTAACAACATATGAAACTTTTTGCAAAACTAGAAAACAAATGAGTGCTTTTCATAAAAGACATAGGGAAAGAAGGGCAACAAAGAATATACTGGAGTTTCTGTATATAAAATAAGATATTAATTGACTGGGAGTCCTCAGTAGAGACTTGTTTGCAACAGAGCCTCATGGCGAGGGTGAGTTTTTGAAGTTTGGATGCCTTTGGCAGCTTTATAGAACTTTAGGACAGACCAGCTATGACTAAAACATGCTCAGCTAGTTAACTATACAAATGTAATGCTTTTTCCATCTTTCTCTCCATGTGCTGACAGCATTACCATTCTCTCCAGTGTTCTTCTTCCTTCTGAGGTACAATGGATCTACCAGTCCATGCAGTACCTGATACCACATTTCAGTACAAAAACCTTCCAACAATAACTTACACAGGTAAGAGAGGTCATCGTTCCAAAGTGAGTAGTTATATTAAAGGATCTACACAATTCCAAATACATTTCAGGATATACAGTACACTGAGTGTAGATTTTAATGAGAAGGTTTGGCAGAGCAGTTTGGCAGGAGAAAGTACTCTCAAGTGATTGGAAATGGGATACATCTCCAGTTGCTTTGGATTCCCACATCACCTAAAGAGCTATTCTTCCCATCCCCCCATACAGCAACTCTCAAGGCAGTCAAATTTATAGCTCAMTAAATTTTTTTATTAAAAATAAAAAGTGTGGCTTTTAAGTACTGCAGTCTTCCAACATCCTTATGCCAGGTCTAGATCAAACTGTTGTAGCTGAATATGAAGCTGGGGAGGCTTGGCCTACTTTATACAGCAGTTCTAAGTTAAAGTTTCAAGATCTAAGCCACCTCTTTCCATTTTGTAACAGCTGTTTTTCTATCCTTTCATTAAAAAAAAAAAAAGGAAAGGAAAGAGACCAGTGTAGAATAGTTAAATAAATAAATAATGGCTCACAAAACCACAGTGGAGGAACCACTGCTAGTCCTGCCAATAAAAATGTTCCTTCTCTTCAGGGCTGGCTAAACAACTGAAAGTGCTTCTAATGAACTGCTGGCAGCACTATCCATCATTGCACTAAATGGATTCATGTCTCCCTAAACCAAGGATAACTATTTATCTGTAATGCACAGTCAGAAATTAGGAAGTATTTAAGCCTGGGAAGTCTAATCCCTCTCTTCTCCTCACCTCCTCAAAGCTCRGTTTTATCCAGGCTTCCTTGTGTAAGGATGATTAGAAAAGTTTGACTGATAGAGAATCTCAAACTGCTGCAGTGCTAATGAATCATCKGAATGAGTTTGAAAAACACTTGAGCAGACCAGAAATCTGCAGTGTGACTGTAACATTACAAATGCCTGACCTTATGTTTATCTTCTCCCTCTTTTTTTTTTGTCATTTGCTACACTGTCTTGCATCTTACCTTGAAGTAGGCTGCTGAAAACAAGATGGCACATTCATTAGACATAGAACAACTGAGTCCCAACAGTTGCTTAGGATCTTTGAAGATGCTGTTGTGCAAATTACAGAAGTCTATGTAGACAATCAAAAGCAAGAAATGTTTTTGAGCTCTAGAAGAAGCGTGAAAGTGATGTCAGTAATCCCTGGTCAGAATTCACCTCTGAAGGCTCGACTCATTACAGATAGCTGCTGTCTGCAGAGACCTATCCATGCAGGGGCTGTCTTTAGAACAACAAGAATCAGAAAAGAATACAGAGACATCAATAAAACAAGCCTCCAAATAATAAAAGAAGACACTTACTTCATTTCCAGGACCTCCTCCAAATGTTTCCTTCTTTCAGCTCGCAGGTTGGTCAAATGGGTTTCCTTCTCAGCCAAAGACTGTTGTGTAGAGGACAATTTTGCTTTCATTGACTCCAGCTCCTGTTTGACCTTCTCCATAGCCATCATCAGCTCCTCTACCTGTAACATTTTCGGAGAAGACAGGAGGAGAGAAAAATTATGCAGTGTGACCAGYTGGAACTTACTAAGTGTCACAACTGAAGTGGAGTACAAATGTCACCAGGGAATGGAAGCTACTCTGCACTTCTGCAGGCTGGAGGCACCATCCAGTGCTGTGCACACCATGTCTACACTTGACCACTAGCAGCATTGCAGCTTAGGAGCTAGCTTAGYTTGGTCACATAATCATTACAATACAAACCTTCAACTCTTCTGTATTACTGTTTCAGAGGATGTACCACAGGGATAAGAGGATGGCCTGCGTATGTTAACACTGGCCCACAAAAAATGCAAGGCATTAAATGAAAGACATTGATAATATACCAAAAGGATAAAACACTTTCACTGTAAATGATGCCTAAAGAGAAACTACATGAGCATTTTAGGAACAAAGGTAATATTTCTGAAGCAAGGAGAGGAATGGGTTCCCACGAAGGTGTGAGGCTACTTCCCTCAAAGCACCATTTGAACAATGCTTTTAGGCATGTGTTGGGATTTAGCAATGTAAGACATTCAAAGAGTTGCTGATGGCAGAGAAGTACAGCAGAACAATGCTCTTATCTTCAGCAAACTGGAAAGACTCAGAAACAACATGATTATAAATTCTGCCAWATATTTTACACAGATGAAGAGTAATTTTATTTTGCACTCAGAACAGGTTCTGTCTTAGGTAAAATTTGTCACTAATTAACATTCAAAATCACAATACATGCTTAAATCTAGCTGCATATAGCATTCAAAAACCTCTGGATGTGCCTTAATAATTTTATAATAAAGCTCAATGGCACACTGTTAGTTATATTTTCTGAAAAATCTCTTTGCCCAGGATTTTMTCCTGGGAAGCTGAGAAGYCTTCRAGAAAAATGAAAACAATAATTATTTAATTTGTTTCTTCTGTGTTTTGCTACTTTGGAATGTGTTTAGACATTGTTTACCAACATGTGATTCATGTTCATTGGTTTMATGTGAATTGTTTTTACTTAATGACCAATCACTCTCAAGCTGTGTCGGGACTCTGGAGAGAGTCACGAGTTTTTCATTATTATTTTTTAGCTTGCTGTCTGTATCTTTTTTCTATTTTTTAGTATAGTTTAGTATAGTTTTAGTGTAGCATTCTTTAATATATTACAGTATCTTAAAATAATAAATTAGCCTTCTAAGGACATGAAGTCAGATTCATCATTTCCTCCCTTTGTCGAGGCCTCAGAAAATACCACAGCACACATTACTTTCACTGACTTCTTCCATGCAGGTTTTCTCTTTCCATCACAAACCAAGTGTTCATAAGTGATTTTATAATGTGCYTTCAATGGGAGAAACTTGGATGCTACTGCTGCACAAAATGAAATATTTGTATAAATTTAGTATGCAAACACAGCACTACATTGCCTTTATATCCCTCCATAACAGTCAACTTGTGATCCATCCTGGAAGTGAATTATTCAATTTACAACAAGCTCAATTTCTACTTACATGTTTTTACAAGGAGAGTTGAGTATGTAATTTGCTATACAGGTGCTGTAGGAGGGAAGTATGTAACATGCTTTAATAAATCCTGTACTCCTCAAGTTAGAGCTAATGACTCAGGACAAACATGGGTAATAAGACTGGTTTTCCTTCTCAATCAGTGACAGAGCAAGAAACATTGCAATTGAGAATTAGGAGATTTATAAAAATCTAGCACAGACATTGTGTAGTGTTTACTGCAGAAAGCCTTTCTACGTCCATTCAAATGCAGCTGCCAAAAGGTGGTATTCTTATGGTTAGCAAACTAAATAAAAATATTAAAATATGCAATTATCATAAACTATTAAAAATGTACAGTCAAGAATTCATCTAGTAATCAATACACCAAAGGACAAGTGACAAGYAGTCCAAACTGGCAAGCATGGATAGAACAACCAAACTTTCCCTCTTTTATTAGTATTTAGTGTGCAAAACAAGATCAGAAAATCTATCAATTTTTAAAACTRAGAGAAAACTTGATGAAGCAGAATAGAGAAAATATATCAGAAAAGAATGCAAAGAACAGCAGAAATAATACTACTAGGATGGAAACTGATTATTAGAAAAAAGTTGGAGTAATGAAGGTGCACATGTGCATCAGCTGCTAGGATATCAGTCTCTGCTTCCAGTGGGTGGACCAAAAATACCTACATGCACATTTTCCTTTAAACTGAAAAGAGGCACTCCAGCCATAAACTCCTGGGCTTGAACAGAAAACCACCTGGAATCAGCAAGCCCCCAGCCAACTGCAACAGTCAAAAGGGCCTGTGTCAATTTGTCAGCTGCCAAGATAAAACAACCTCTGAAGCAACATCTTCTCCATAATCAGGTTTGAAATATTTCTGACAGGCTTCCTCCCACTGCCAGCCATCAGGGTCTGTGATGCTGACACTGAAGGACTGGTTTGCCTGGTGTAGATCTGCAGTGTGACAACTCTGAGCTCTTTGGAAGACAGGAGGAAACTGGATAGCTGGGCCAAGGCTCCTAGGGAGAGGTGGCAAGGGCTAACTCTGCAAGAGTATCTCCTACTMGTGCTTATTGCAGGTACTTTATCTTTTTCTCATTGCTCTGCTTGCTAACTCTTTTAATTCTAAGGTTATAGTTTGGATTTTTGCAGGCCAACAGAAAATTGATCTAATCACGTATTAGGAATGGCTGGAATGTAGCCATTCCTAACATGATTAGAGTAGCTTTTAAACTGTGCTAACAACTTGGTTTACAGAGCTGTCATTACCTCCCAAGCTCTCCAGCAAGAGCCATTTGTCAAACAATTTAAAGACAAAGTTCACCAAAATAGTGATGATTGTATTCACAGAAAAGACTTCATTGTTCAGATTCATCAGGTTGTAGATAGTCCATGGGTCTATTTCAATTAAACTTCTACAAAACAAAACATTTTATTTGGCAGCTTCTGAWTTTTAGTGCAGACCTATCTCAGTAAGCTGTCCTGTGAGAAATGATAGACTATTCACTGGAAGCAAACTATTTACAATGCACATCTAATTTAGCCTATACAAAAACCTTCACATCTACCCTTGATTTCTGTCCCCTGAGAGCAGCTAATTACATAATAAAGAAAAAATATTTGCCAAAACCAGAGCTCTTGGCACACTGAGACATTTTCAGACACGCAGTTGACATTTCCAATTTAGCTGTGGGTAAGCTCATGCCCTGTGAGCTGTAGCTAGAAAGTCTCCACCCATTTCAGAAGATGCAGAGTGAACTCTTGCTACTCTTTGCTGCAATGACAGYATATGAAGCAAGATGCATCTCTGACTGTCCAGGACATAGCCCCAATTCAGTTCTCTGTAGACAGGCCAGAAAATCTTCATGTATTCTGAGCAGAGAACTTAAATGGAGACTTATTTGTTCATTGATCTTAGGCCTTAAGTGACCTGCCCAGGTGACAGCTTATCTAAAAGGAAGAACATCAAGTTGAAATAAGTTTCCATTAGAGGAGAGATTTCCTGAGAGATTGAACAAACTATGTGAAAGAAGGCAAAGAATGTCAATTAGATCACGATGAGATCCACAGCAGCAGAAAAGGGAAATGTCAAGACAGGACAAATACTTTGCAAAGTATTGCATCTCCTTCCTTAGGAAACATGAAAGCAAGGTGGAGAGAAACAGCAATGCAACAGGAGGAGTTTATTTATGTCAATGACAGCCTGTAAAGAAATTATTTAATAACATAAAACCTGAAGCTCTTTYCAGGAGCTTATCTACCATCTTAACCTCTCTGCTTCCACAGACTGTTATTTTAGGCTCCTGCAACTGCAAATCAAAACCCAAAAGGCTTTTGCACAGACATGGAGATACCATATAATCTCCAAATATGAAGTGGTTCCAGTGAACCTTTCTGGCCACTGGGTCACGTGAAGCCAGGGACTTACAAAGAGCTTGGTCAAGTTCCCCAAAAGCCAGTAAAAAGACAGCAAAATTGAGAAAAGGACTGTATACACAAAATATTACTGAGGCTGGAAATCCTTCCGACCTCTGTACTACTCTTGGAATGATTTCTGATGATCAGGATAGGCAAGCTCCAGTTCCTCACCTGTTACATGAYAACTAATGCACTGCTAAGAATTCCTGAGACACAACCAATATTTCAGGCCAGGAAGAATGCTCACACCAACAGATGTGGTTGTTATTGTTTGCCTCCAAAATTCAGAGCCCAAAGACTCCAATGCCTGAAGTCAATCCAGACAGACAACTCACTAACAGAACCTCAGCATCCCCAAACATTWCAGATTCTTTACATTACAATGCAGTGGCAGCTACCTCTTTTTCTTCCCATTGTGAGCTCTCTTCAGTGATAAAACATCACCTGAAGAAAACTTTTCTACTGCGCAGAACA
>JACDOX010000030.1:1361209-1435185 GCA_014549065.1 Cardinalis cardinalis
CACAATGCTATAAACCTGAAAAAACACCTGCAGGGGCAGAGGCTCTGCTCTGAAATGTGACCCACACAACCCAYGTTTATAGGCTATGTGCATACCAAGAATGAGGAAAAGGCCCAGCACAGACACCACAAATGAAAATGTTCTACTCTCAAGAGACAGGATATGAATGCATCCAAATTCACATGGATATGACTGGCATTAAAACTAGCAAATGACTGGTACACTACAGAAAAAAAAAATCTTTTATGTTAGGTAAGGCTTTTTCTCACCTGTAGACTATCAATCTTTACAGAAAAGATTGTGTATYCTCTTTTGTTTTTCATTTTTTCATAGAATGGTTTGGGTTGGAAGCACCTTCAAGCACCACTCTCCTGCCATGCCCTTAACCATGATTAGGCCCCTCAAAGCCCCATCCAACACAGCCCTGAACACTTCCAGTGATGGGACATCCACAGCTTCTCAGGGCAGTCTGTTCCAGTGTCTCACCATACTTATTATACAGAACTTCTACCCCACCTCCAGTCCAGACTTATTCTCTTTCAGTTTCAAACTATTGRCTCTTGTCTTGTAACTAGAGACCTTGAGGAAGAGTCTCTCTCTCTCTCTTTCAAGTCCCCCTTTTATACTTCAAGTTTGCAATGAAGTCTCTCCAGAGCCTTTCCCAGACTGAACAGTTCAAATTCCCAGGGTTTCCTCACAGGAGAGGTGCTCCAGCCCTCTGAGCATCTTGGCTTCCTCTGGACCTGCTCCAGCAGGTTTGTGTCCTTCCTGTGCTGGGGTCCCAGAGCTGGATGCTCCAGGTGGGGTTTCTCCAGAGCTAAAGAGAGGGGAGAATCCCCTCCCTCATCCTYACCAGTCTGTAATTAAAAGTCTCAAAGGGAGTGACAAAGGTACCTGACTGTTACACTAAGATCCCTACTCCTAWGCTGGAGATACAGCATTTTAGGTCAAACACAGGAAACACAGTTCAATGTTTAATTACATACCTGGAATCAGAATTGTTTTTATGCTTCTGATTGAAGGAAAGAAATCCTAGTTCTTTCAATATACATACAGACACAGCAGGCCATGGGATATCTGCTTATATTCATTATTGTGTCTCAAAAGTTCCAGGCAGAACACAAAATGATGGCATTTCAGAGCACACAAGTACAAATACCAACACAAAGTCATTTTCCATGATCTGTGTATAAATCAATCACTGGAGATCTTTCAAAACCATCTCAGCAGGCTAACAAGTATATTTAAAATTATTTATTTTCTAACATAGACCTGTTTTTTATAAACAAGAAATTAGCATTGTAAGACAAAATGTAATAAGAATCTGTAGTTTTACTCAAAATTAATCAGGCAAGCAAAACAAAAAGTCTTGCAGTTAAAAGTCAGTAGAAAGACTATCAGAAGGACTGAAAAAGTAATTCACATTTCTCAAAGTGTCACTCTCAGATGACAGTCTCCTATTTATCTACAGCTCTTGAGTTTTTAAAGTATTTTTTATCTCACTATGTACATTGCTGAAATGATGAAGAGACTGCAAATTTCTGCATTATCTTTTACTCAGTTGAACTGATTAGACTGCAGAGAAGGAAAAGAAATAGACATGAAAAGAAAGACAAAGACAAGAGATCTGGCTCCGTGTAAACTTGTTTGGGTCCCAGAAAAAATTCCTAGAACAGATGTTAAGACATGGAAAAAGCACAGGCCAGACTTGGGACTTAGGCATGTAATTTAACTGCCTCCAGTAACATATTACAGGGAGAAAGCACTGAGACTGACATAACTTGGATTGCCAGCAGGACCAGATGGTTTGCTTAAATCACGAGCTAATAAACCTTTACACAAAATAAGAGGGAAATGAGTTATGGTTTCATCATAGCCCCATTTTTGTTAAAGCAGTAGGGTGGCTTTAAGGTACTCTTAAAGATTATATCCAAGACACTTAACTAAACTCTTGGCTATTCTGAATTAAGAGAACAAACTTCAAATTCCTATAGATATTGGGAAAACTGTTAGGTATAGCTTCTTTAGAGCTAAAAGYATCAGAGGAAAAGGAGAGAAATCAGTAAACAATAACAAGAAAACTCTTCCTGTCTCTCAGTAAAATTATACTGTAATGTCTGATTTGTAAGGTAAGGAGAGCCCTGAACCACAGAACAGCAGAAAGCTCTGCCCCACTGACAGCAGAGGGGGGTAAAGCAGGATGGCTCTGTCCCACCACTCAGGCTGGAGCTCTGGCTTCAATTCAAGCCCCTCTTATTCAGCACCAGTGCACAGGATGCAGTAATTAAGATGTTTCTATCACTTGTACCTGCATCTCAAAGGGGGTGCCAGACTTGCAGCACCCTTTTGCCAAAGTCAGCTGTGTACAGCATTAGAGGACTGTGGCAGACTGCACAAGGAGAAAGAGTTCTGTCTGCAATAAAGAGGGGAGTTAGCATTGGAGCTGTGAAAATGGCTGGTGGATTATCMGTTCTCCAGAGAAAGGCAGGGTCTTTTGATCATCTGTAATATACAGCAGTAATTTTAGGGATGAACTTTGTCTTTCTTTACATTACTGTGTGGCTTTCTTTGTGCCTTTTTTTTTTGGTTATTTGGATTTTGTACATTCAGCAACCCTGATAAAATAGGGTCTTGGTGGCTTAACAGAACTGGTGCCACTGTTCCATTCTTACCTTATTAAATGGGAAAAGGAGAGGAGCAAGATAAAGAGAACAAAAGCCCATGGTCTGAAAATCTGCAGGATACTGCAGATGAATGCAATTTTTCTTATCATTGTGAAACYGATATATTTAGACAGCTGATGTCTCTTATTTCCATGAGCTGGTCTCCCAACAAAAACTTCATTATAAAAAGAGCATCTGATAATAAAAAGGAGTTAATGCTCTGTATTGCTCCTTGCTGTCTCCACTGATGGCTCTAGGCAAGAAGAGCACTAATGAGATTGACCAGACATCACCATGTTCCTCCTGCAGAAGCCACRCAAACATCAACAAAGAAGTCTCTGTCAAGGGTTTTGTTACTTGAGTATTCAAGTTTTTTTTCACTCACTCTCTCAGAGCACTGAGTTTTTGTATGAAGAGAAATCAGGATTCACAGATGTTTGGAAAAGACAAAACTCCTAAGCCTTCAGGACTCAGTAAGTCACAGCTGTGTCCTGTTAGGATGTTTGGAGGTAGCTTTGACAGTTGTATCTCCTAAATGTGGGCTATAACCTACACAAATAAGCAACAGCTTACTGCTGGGACAAGAACTCTTGAGAAGGAAACAATAATTGCCTCTGCTTAACACAAACAAAATATTTGAGTCAGGCCTTGAATAAAAGTAAGTGAAAACTGAATCTGATTTCTACTGAGGAAAGAAATCTGTTTTAGTCACTGGTATCTGAAGAGTGTAACAAGTTACAACTCTATTTCTACATTTTCCTCAAGCAAAACCATTATCTAACAAAACATTCTCATGTTTTTTAATCCACATAACCATACCAAAGGAAGCTGTCCTATTTTACTTTACATGGATCTATAGTCTCAGGAAACTGTGTTCTGTTTATCTTCCAGGGCTAGCAATTCCCAACCCTTGGGAATACAGCAGCAATCASTAGGAACAATAATCTATCTTGAAAAAACTTGGATTTTGATCACCTTTTAGAAATCTGTACAGAGGCAGAGGGCCTAGAATGCAGCACATGAAGCAGATCCTGCACATGTTGTGCTCACTTGGCACAATTTATCACATCCAAACAAAATTTCTAGATCCATGATTAAATCATGATACTCCAGCCACAAGTCTAAACATGACCATCTTCAAAATAAATTGCCCTTTCTTAGGTTACATCTACTGCTGCTAAGGTAGAAGTGAGACTAATTGTCCAAGGATTTCAGCAGCTTTTTATCAGCTTTCTGCAGACCATGCTCATTTCCATTTTGCTGCATTTTAGACAGTTTCAGGTTAACTAGGATATGTCACTATGGCAGACAGTTTAGACCTAACTGAATAATATTCAAAGTAAATATTTAATGCTGTGCTACACAGCACAGCAAAGACTGTCAATTTATATAGCACAGATTGATTTTCCAAAGAGAAAAACTCTGGTATGATGTATTAACTCACTACAAGCAGTGAAAAACGTTCTGCTGATTCCATATACAACTTTAACAGTCTTTTCCCAAAAGACATTAAGGATCATGAACATAAATAAATGAAAGCACAYGCACTGCCATGTGAAGGCTGAACATGTGGCAACTGAAGAAGCACAGTCTCATTGGCAAACTCAGCAAAGTTTCCACCTCTACAAACTTRTGGAAGCAGATCTTTAGCATTGTAGTTAACAGAAAGCAAGTAGCAGAACCTAACTACAATAAACAAAAAGAACTTCCACCATTTGGAGCCAACTGAATTCAGGCTGAAATTCAGCGAAGGGTTTGAAGGAATCCAATGGGAAASAGCAGTACAGGGAAGTCAGGAAGTTTTTGTGTGAGTAGGATATCCCTCAAATGAGAGGCATCCTCAATTTAACCAATCTCAAGCTCGTCAGGCTTCTTTGTTTTTCTATATAGGAGAATGCTATGGAATGGAAAACAATTTATCATGGATTTGGAGGAAAAGTCAAGTATGTCAGAAAACATATATGAATCTAATGTTCAAGTCTAATGAGCTTTTCTAATGCTCTATATTATTGTATCACACTTGCATTTAAGATCAGAGAGAATGCAACTGGAAAAAGAAGTTAAAATGAAAAAAGCACAGGACTAGCTTAAACAAATATTAACACAAGTATTTGTGTGGGCACACAATTACAAGCAAGCATTAATGTAACCAGGTCTGCAAGAACTTGATTTTCTCATGAGCCACAACAAATAAAATGTTGTCTAGAAGTGGGTGCTTAAGAAAATAATGTAACAAGCATAGAGATTTCAAGACAGAGCTTTGTCTGGGATACCTGACTTGGTAAAAGGCATAACATGAAATCAGTATTTATCTATTAAACAATAAAAAGGGATAAAAATACAGAAAAAAGGATCTTAAAATCAGCACTTGCACCAAATTTCTACATAGCATTTTCCATCCGTATTTCTCATTTTAATAAATGAAAAGGTGAGTTATATGGAGAAATGCTCAATGTGTATTTTGCACAGAGGTTAATTATGCTTTCAGTGTCCCCAGTTCTCCTGAAAGTCATCAAATTTTGACTACTTTGCAACCTTAAATGAGAGCAACAAATTAAACAAAAACAAAGTCATCATCCCTGGAGGAATTTAAAAGACAGGTAGATGTGGTGCTTAGGGACATGGTTTAGTGGTGGGCTTGGCAGYATCARGTTAATGGYTGGACTCAATGRTCTTAGAGGTCTTTTCCAACCTAAACACTTCCTTGATTCTAAAAGATTTAAAAWTTTTTTTGTTCCATAATGTTAGAAAAAGATCTCTGCCTCAAAGTTGTTAGGCATGATTTCCTATTCATTTCTCTCTCTATTCATTTTTCCCATCTGCAGATWAAAAAAACCCTCCCAAGCCCCCAGCTCAGCACAGCTGAACACAACTAAGACAGAAAAAATTCCACTCTTCCACCTCTTAAAAGGTACATTACTGAATGCAGAGGGAATTACACACCAAATTACCTCTCCCTTGCAGGGAGGGTGACTCAGTACAAATCTGTGTATTTTTAAAGGAAAAGGTTATGTAATCCATTTAAATATCCAGGGAAAAGAAGTAACATTAGGGAGATGCAGTGCTCCTAAAAATTACTGCAAACATATTCACTGACAGGGCCCAGTGAACTTCACTTTACCCAAAATGCTTTCTTCAACCAAAGCAGAACAATCAGACAAAGGAATAAAGTAAATCTCTTGGAAAACAATGGTAAGATTATACTTGGGGCTGAAACTGACTTAAAAAGCTCTTAAAATTTTTATCAGTAAAACAAAGTAAAATATAAATCTTTACTTGATATGAACTAAGTACTCAAATTACTTTGCACGTGTACATATAAACACACACTCAAAAGCCAAAATGATTTTGGCAGACTTTTACAGAAAAGAGCTTTTCAGCAGATATTCAAGGGAAGTTCAGCCAAAGAAATGCAAACTCCCAAGCAAAATCTTTTAAAAAATCTCCAGCACCTTCACCCCCAAGCCATACCTTGGATTACTGCCTTGATCCCCTATCTCTAAGTTTATCTAATTTCTCACTAGGAGATACAGAAGAGTTAAAAAGCATTAAAAAGCATTAAAAGCAAGCTGTCCAGCATGTATTACAGAGCAGTCAGAACTCTGACATTTCTGTGGTGCTCAGAAAACATCTACAAATAACTGGTTCCTGAGAAATTCTACTTTATATTTTTCATTTACAGGGACCTGCAGAAAGTAACTTAGCGTGTCAGAATTTGTGCTGTGAAATAATTCCAATTATTTCTCAACATATGTGAGAAAATATTTCAGATCTATTTCAGTAACAAAATGCTCAGCAAAAAAGAAATGTTTTAATTTACCTTGAATTTTTAGAAGGTATTTGATAGGATAGCATCCAATGTATGATGAATCTGTTGTAAACGTAGCTTCTATTCTATTCTTACAATGAATTATAGTCTGAATAATTTGCTAGAAAGTTAAAAGTAGAATGGTGTTCTGACAGAAGTGCAAATGACAGATACAATTCAAAACTTGGAGTGAATTTCAGCACAGTAACTTACAGATAAGACAAAAAGCTCTTGGAGGCTCTACCCTACATTCAAACCCTTGGAGACCTTGTATTTACAGTAGGGAAATGGGAGACAACTGTGAAGAAGGTTCTGGTTGAGTTATTAACCTATTTAATCTTTATTTTTTCCTTTACAAACAGATAACAACTTTGAAGTAGGCATATGTGATMCAGAATTTCAGGAGCCTTGTTATCAACGTATTTTACATGTAATGTGCACCTGAAATAATATTAAATCCTGCTGGAATAATTTTATAGAGACAGTGGGAGAAAGTAATGARTGTAAGAATATACATGTAATCAATACATAACTTTTACAATATACAATCTTTTATATTTCCCATAAAAAAGGAAAATAGAAAAATCTGCCCTATGTAGGATAAAAAGACACAGTGTATGAATAGAGATACAGCTATTCATAGGTTGACATACTTATTCTCATTTAAAGTGTCCCACTGTAAAATATACCTTCAAAAAAAGTTGATGGAAGGTGTCAAGATCAGACTGCCAACTTAAAAATTTCAGTTTAAGTAGCTACTTAAGGAAGGAAGGAAAGATGAGGTAATGGCCATTATTTTATGTGCTTATTTGCCATTACATTTTAGGGTAAGGAGTTAAACGTTAGCTGATACTATACAGAGAGTGCATTTAAGCAGGAGTTGATATTCATGAGAGAATAGAGCTGCATYACTATCAGCAGGAATGTTATTTAAATATCTAAAATCTTCTGCTTTTCAAATTTGAAGGAAATAAAATAAGCTAGAGAAATGCATGTTGTGGCCAGGCAGTGCACCATCTCACCCAAAGAAACAGGAGCCCATTGCAAAGGCTGCAATAARTTTCTGGTAAAAATATTTTWAGWAATAATACTAAGCACCTCCTGCCTTCACTTCTCAGTCTTGCCCACACAGGTCAACACCTCCCATGATGTMCCTCAAGATGTGCATGGGGATTCACAAACCAGGGCAGTGAAGTGTTTCACATGAACAAATCCCATCAAAGAATAAGACAGATGTCACCACGAACTGCTCCAGGTCTGCTCCATTTCACAACACAGAACAATCTCAGCTGGGGAAACAGCTGGCATGTGCACTCAAATTGGGGATGAAAGTGAGCAAGGAAAAGGAGAGCATGAAGTATCTTAGGTCAGAAAACATTTGTGAACTTCAATAAGGAAGGCTAAAAATGCCAGTAATCCTACTACTGTGCTGCTTGAGACAAGAACCTGTCACTAATTACTGATCAACACTGAGTCACAGAACTTCAACTTGTGTTTCACTTTACTTCACAAAAGGTTCCCACTCTTTCATGATGATCAAAGCACATTTCCAGCACTGTCCTGGGAATGGTGCTGATCAGGACTCAATTCCTACAAAGGATAACCTGCTGCTTCCTGCTGCAGGAGAAGGGATGGTAAGATGCACCAGGACTCCGAAAGGGTTTGTGAACAAGACAGGGCCTCTTTTCAAATAAAACCTCCAACAGTTTTTCTTAGGGAGCAAAACTACTGCTGTATTTCTGAGCAGAGAAAAACTTCTATGCAATTCTATTTTTCTCTCCTGAGGAATACAACAGCTTTTCTAAAATAAACTCAGACTTGGTTAATGCAGAAATAGTGTCTGAATCTACATTTACCATGTCTAATAAAAAAACCTTTATGATTGAAGTGCTTATCTAAGAAATCCTACCTTCAGCCTTATGGGAGTACTGAGGAAGAAGTCTCCATACACCTTCTGACTTTCCACACCAAGGGCTGAACTGCTGGGCCCAGCCACAGTACTAAATAAACAACTCCACAGCTGTGAGGAACTCACAATGGTATCTACATAGAGGATTCAGCAGGTGCACCATCAAAACCAGGTGACTATTATTAAAAAGAAAGGCTTGAAGAACTTTCAAGCCTTCCCATCTATGCAAGACTGTCTCATCTGCTCTCTGTATGGCAGGGTTCCAGCTATACRTATCAGTGGGGATAATAAAACTCTGCCCAATTCAATGGGGGCATTGCTCCCAGCAGCAAATGCCTGATTTTACTTTTGAGAAAGATGAAAGAAAGACCAGGTCTAAAACTGTGAAATAAACAGAAAGTTTTTAGTCAGCAGGAGATGTCTTGCATACACAGACTGTGCATTAACACAGTTACCCACTGWCACAGTTGATAAACACTGACAGGATATTTTCAAACACTGGGTTAAAAAGAGCAACATTTTAGGATATATGAGAACCATGAAATCCAGGGTGGCTTTGTGGACACTGTAATTCAAATCTGAAGCCTATAAAATAGCACAACACCACACAYCATGAGATGATGGAGGGCAGGATTACACAAGACAAGGCCACAGTAACAACACTAAATACTGGGGCAGAGGCACACACAGGTGAGATGTCCTCATACCTTGAACCACCTAAAGCCAAAATGGTTGACCTCATGCACTGATTCATTAAAAAGCTTCAGACAGGCAGTGAAGTGGCAGAATGGTAGAAAACAAGATAAACAAGAGAGGAAAGAAAAAGCATGCAATTAAAAGCAAATTACAGGCAGTTTGAACAACATCAACATTTTAAAAATCACACACAGCACTCACACTTGGTTTAAGAATATATTAACCTATTATATGGTTCGTGAAAGTCAATGAATTTGCCACTGATAGTATATGGAACATGGAGTCTTGCATTTTAAAACTCTAATATTACCTGTGTTTGTCAGGTCTCTCAGTGCTGACTAGAACAAGAGTCTGCAGATCCTTTTCCACTGTGCTGATTTGTTGCTCATATTTTAAAAACCATAACTGGTCTGAGGTGGCAGTTTAGTTCTGTTGCAGTAAGCCACTGCTGTCATAGGTGTCAACTTTTTTTTCTTCCAATACTGCTGCTCTCCTTTCATTCTCCTTTCTCCTCCTCACTTCTGCATGCACTGCTACATCCAAATAATTTTCCTTTTAATGCTGTTACCCACAAATCTTACTTGTCTTGGCTCTCTTCCTCTCTCTCAATCTTTCTCTTGACCCTGGTGGTTTATTRATCTTCTGGCTGTGCATTTCCCTGCCTTGCCTCATTTTAAAATGTTACACCCAATTCCAACATTTTATTTCCATATAAATATGTATATAATATATTTTTGCTATAATTTATTTTTATATTCTTTGATCACCAGCTTCTAGGTGGTCAAATAATATAAAAATTGTCACTTTGTCTTGTAACTAATTAATTAAAACATTATAACATCCTAGGCAWCAAATTGCATACCAGTTTGATTACTTTTGTGCCTCATCATAGGACCCAATGCTTTGAGAGATATATTTTCCTTTCAAGGAGATCTAATCTTCAAAGWGGCATTCACTACCCAGTTAACATTTCCATTTCATGCAATTATTTAAAGGCTACAAGAAGTTTGGAAAGAATGCATTCTTGAAAGTGAGTTCCATCCTACTGTCTACAATCCTAAAATACAGCAACCAGAATTATCTTCAATACATCTATCAGCAAACAGCTGAGCTTGACTCTAGCTCATAGAGAAACAATTGCTATCTTCAGGAAAACTTGGATTTCTACTTATTTTTCATTAAYACCTGTGATACAAGAACACACGATAAGAAAAACCTCTTAAARTGTTTTAAAGTGCACTTGATCAAAAATGTTGTTAAGTAAATAACAAAGACAAGGAGATTCCTCCATTGAAAKGCAACTGACCAAAGGCTCCTGTTTGCTAATTACTGGCCTAAGGAACAGTGAAAAACYCACAAAAAATTAAGAGTGCTCACAAAATTAAGAGTGCCAGTTTCAGCTACTGCTTCACAAGCTTTATCAAAACCTCATGGATTTATTCATAACTTAGGGTATGGTTTCTTGATGATTACTTACCTGAGCTAAAATCAGGCATGTCCATGATTCTTCAGAGTTATCAGTGGCACAAAATCAATTAATGCATGAAAGTTTCTACTTGTGGCTTCAGTACACAAGTGTGTATTTTCTGTGTGCATGCTTGGCTCAAGCCAAGGGATTTGTCTTTTTAACCAGTTGTTTTGCAAGAGCAAGGAGACTATGATCCATAAACACAACCAGGCTAATAAAAAACATTGTCTTTCAAATAAATTCAATGAACAAGAAAGTAAATCTAAGTATACCTTACACACAGGAAGGCAGCTTTGACAGGGAAGAGAGATCAGAAGAGTTACTACTTAAACCAATATTTCAAAAGCTCAGGATASCTTAGATTTTGATTTTAATTTCAAGAAAATCTTACCTATGAAATACAACTTATTATGAAGGCTTTGCAGATTTTTTGAGCTTTGTTACCTAACAGTGGGACAGACATAGAGGATCAAAGAAAGCCAGCTGTGTTTCAGGCAGGAAAGCAGGGAAATGAGTACTTCACTGTCTGGTTACTTCCCTAGGAGGGCTACCAGTGACTTTACAAGATTGCAGACCTGTTTCTCAGCATTGATCCTGGCTGACTCCTCTTGTGCTAGCACCATTTCTCGCTCTGCAGTTATCTGAACACTTTCTCTGAGTGCCTCTTCCAACTCTTCAATCCGATCATCCTTTTTACGCAGATTGTCCTGGAAAATGACGGGAGACGAGGTGAAGACCRCTTGTTTGGAAGTACAGCCTTTTAACCAACCAAGTTTTTAAGCCAACCAAAATGTGTTTCTCCCTCCCAAGGTGCAATTTGCAGGCACATAATCTTCACACAAAGGAAAGAATGATGAAGGGATGCAGGAGTAAGAGGAAGATCGAAGCAAAGAGAAGGAGAAAGGCAGCAAAGCAGGACATCAAAGCACGAGTGCTTCTCTGGTGTGGCTGAACCACAGTCCTGTCAGATTACACAGCACAGAGAAGCAAGGATTGTTGGAAAAAAGGATTAGTAAGCAGCTCTGGAGAAGCAGAGAAGCCAGAAGTGGCAGGAAAGTAGCAGGCATTCAGAATTGCCCRTTGGCTCACACGTTCAGCAGCAGGAGTGGTGAGAAGGGAAACAGAGCACTGCACTTTGGAATTTGCATTTCCAGGTTAAGAGGGAGAAAAGCAAACAYTGACCCAACAGAGTCCTCCACTGTTCAGTTAAGTCTTAAAGGAAGTTTTATACCCTGCTAGGAAATATGAAGGATTCATCTGGGCTGTCTGAATCTCAGACATTCAAGTATTAAGACTCCCTAAAAASTTATTCTTTGATTAAGAGCATCTTCATAGCTGTGAGTTCAGATGTGCCTCATATGTTCAGACCACTGAAGAAAACTTCCTGCTCCTCAAAAAATATGTTTTATTGGTTTCTACAAGCAGCATAATTTAATACATAAATATATATATATATATATATATACACAAAATAATGGTATCGTTATTTCTAAAGGAGGCTCTCCTAACTTTAATCTTGCAAGGAAAATAAATGTGTCTCTCCTCCTTCTACAGAAGCAGCTTCAGAGAATGCTTCAAAGCAGGCTGTGCATACATGAATGCCCTGGACCATGGCTGCTTAACCAYAGCCACCACAAGGGAGCAGCTGGATGGAAGATTTCTGCATTTCTTGTCYTGCAGATTGGTTTAGACCATAGGCTTCCAATGAGATATTAATGYACACTGAAGTTAATATAAGGCTTTTTAGTCATCTCAGTAGCAATGGAAGAATCAAAAATGCTTTTATTTGTTGGCATTTTCCTCTTTGTCAGATGTTCCCCTTTGCCTTCTGTCCTTTTGTATTTAGGATTGTAATTTTCCACTTACACYGAAAGTTTTGTACCATATAAAGAAYAAGGAAAAAGAAGACTGACTTGGAAAAAAATGTTCTTGCAACCTTCAATGAACAAATCAAWAAATAATGAAAAAATTACTCATTGGAGTTTAACAAATGAATCTGACTTATTCCTTGATTGCTGCTTTCTAGGACCATATGCCCAAAGACAGTTGTATGAAAACCTTCTGACAGTCTCAAAACTGCCATTTTCAATGAGAGTGTTCAAGCAGAGATGCAAAGCTTTGTACCAGACTAGTGCAGGACATGTGGTACCAGTGCCCTGGTAAAGAGCAAAGCTGGTGCTCAGCACCAGCACAGGCAGCAGGAGTTGTTAGGTTTGCAAGCAGAGCAGCYTTCTGCTGATGGTTACATTGCAAGATGGATTCAGAGGACAAGTAATTGCTGTTTTCTAAAGAAACAAACTGACAGATCTACATTTCAAAAATAGGAGTTGCTTAAAATGTTTTCATATTTTCAGAATCTTTTAGGAACACTGATAACATCTTCCAAAACTACTTTATGGTTATGACAAGCATAAATGAAGTCTCATCAAAAAGATGAATAACAAGGTTACAAAAACTTGTGCAACGAATAGTAACCATTTCAGATATAGGAAATATTTATTTGCCTATCTGTATTAYAGAGTAATTATGAACTTTACTCCTTGATATATCATTCATGGGCAKCCAGGTGAATGTGTAGTTTTCTGTGTCAATTAACAGAAGTGGGAATTGTACATTTGAACAGCAGTATTTAAAATGGAAACTCCTTTGAAACAAGAATGCAGAGTAAATCATTCTAACACATAGGTATATCCATTTTTCATTCCAGGCAAACATTTCAGAGGTGAATTCAACACTGTATTAAACATGACACTTATAGTGCTCTATTCAGATAGGTGAATGCTTGAGGGACTGGAGGAAGAACAACTGGTGATACCAAAAATACAGYGCCACATTTGAAAAATCTATATTCATACATAATTACTTTTCCTAAAATAATACATAAATTTTTACATATATGATAGAGGGTCACAAGCTAAAAATCCAGGCTGACTTAGAATGAACTGCCTAGAAATGGTGAACATTAACACAAATAACCCAYCCAGTAAGAAAAGCCTGAGTTTTTCCTTTTTGTCAAACCTATTTCAAAGATGTGCAACTTTACTCTTCTAATGGTGTCATGAGGTGTGTAACCACACAAATGACTGGCAGGAGCAGCAGGTCAGTCAGGTAGCACCTCCATTAGTGCAGCATAGCCTCAAAACACTCTTAAAGAATGATTTTGCTTCTAGCTCATTGATTCGTGACTGATTGGTATTTGAATGACTTTAAAAAAAAATAAGCTGCTGTCTCGTATTAGTAGATAAAATTGAAGTGAACCTTTTGACACACCAGCATGTTCTTCCAACTGTTTGGCTCTGAACTCTAAAACATGACAGGCTCATGCTGACTGGTGGTGCTGCTTTCCTCCATTTAAGTACATGAAGTATTCTACCTTTATTGTGATAAGATTTAAACTCTGGAAAAAATCTTCTATGAATTTTAACTGCAGTTATAACATGTTTCCTACAGTGACTGTTCAGAGGAACAGTCACTGTAGGAAGCACCAATTTGKCATTGATGCTCCTTTGAGCATCACACCAAATATTCCTGTATTTTGATAAAATATCAGAATGATAAACAGTGACAGCCTCTTTTCAGGAAACTTACACAGATGGCTACTCAGAAAGAAAAAATTAATTACCTGTGCAGTAACTGCATTCTTCAAGGTGYGTTATCTACCCAGATATCTCTTTGMCCCTCCTTCCCTTGCTCTCCTGCATCCCATGTGCAGGAGATTGCACAGCAGAGATGGAATTAGACCRAGGTACAGGAGACAGCTCTGCCTTTATGCCCACTGGTGGCAGCACACAGAAAATGAAAAACCCACTTGACACTGTGGGAGTGCCAAGAGTTCAGGCACAATAAAAATTTTTGCTACCTATGCTGTGATCCAGTTGCTGATTCACATGCAAAACTAATTCCATCCATGCCTGAGAGCCTGAAAGGAAAAGGTGGTGTGACTGATGCACATTTCTGGGATTTTCCTTTCACTTCAGGAAGGAAGTGGTGGGATGGCCAAGTGATGCATGTAAAAATGATGTATCAATTTAATCTATCCTGCATTCAGGTGATGTGTAATCTGCCATCAAGTTTTATGMAAGTGCATGAAATAAGATACATGCTTTCACCAAGACATTTAGGTTCAATTAAATCTGAGGTATCCTGGCAAAYTTCATAACCATGTCTTGAACTACACTCACAAAGATCTTTATGGCCTAATTTCACTCTTGGAATTAAGGCGGATTTCTCTAGTAAGCTCTTGGGAAAGATTAGTTAACAGTTTGAGAAAGCAATGAAATGATTCTTTTAACTGCTGAAAGTATTTCTAGGAGTAGAGAATCACCTAGGTAGGGAAAGAATTTTATCACAGAACCCTGTAAATAATGCAACAGCACATTTTACCTGTGTACTTCATASACCAGATGAGAAGAACACAATACTGGAAGTGTTTTGCACTAGGAATCAATTACTTTTTAAACAGTGAAATCATTCCATCATTACAAGCCCTTACTCCTGTGAACTACTGCTTTTGCTTATCMTCTATTTCCTCAAGAAGCCATGAACCAGATAAAGAACTTAATGACCTCAGTCCATCCTAGATGGAATAAAACTCTTCCCTAGAAAGAAAACCCCTCTTTGTGAACTGACYTTCCACTGGGTAAGTGGAATGAGGGAACTCAGGACTGTCAGCTGCCTCAAGTACTACTTAAAGCTTCCATGGATGCAAYCATTTAGATCTTGAGATAACAAATTCTTCAACAACAGTTGAAGTCCACTCACAAATGTTAAGGTTTTTTCCCAGTTAAAAATATGAAGGCCTCATTAACTGTAACTCTGAAGTACATGCTGGTTAATGAATTAATATGAAAAATTGAAATCTTCAAATACTTCTCAAAATCTTCCATAAAATTCCCTTGCTTCTTCTTTTTTGGCCATAATCAGAGCCAAATACAAAGAAGAAAAACTGGTTCTACTTACAATCAGCCCATTACTGAGGACTTCTGGTTTGCAATCTCAGGAATCTACCAAAAGATGCCTGAAGATTCACAAAATTATTGAAGSTGGGTTTCTGCAGTGTTGTTTGAACTACTGAACCCAGAAATAAAGATGTTATGCCAAATACCTACCCTTCACAAGAGGACAATTGGTGAAAATAAATAAGTTAGTAAAATAATGTCTGCTTTTCTCTGAAAAATATCTGCATGTTTTCCCAAGAAGGCCCTAAGGGAATATGCAATGTGGTGCTACCAAAAGGAGGTATTACAGTTTCATKTGACTTCAGGAGCAAACAATCACAGGGCCTTAATGCTCAGGTGAGCAAGGTGGACCTCCCTCATTCAGTTCCACATGCTGATCAACTACTTCAAGTCTCTGAACAAGAAAAGCACACAAAATTGTCACTCACAAATGGGGAAATATCTCTAATTGGGGTTTTCAAGAATATACACAAGGTAAATGCTGAAGGCCAGAACCCCATGGTACAAAACCCAAGGTAGTTATGACAGAATCTAGCTCAAAAGGAGTGTTTGGGGTCCTTCTGCAACTCATCCAAAGTAACAGATGTCCACAAAAAATCATTTAATTCATTACCATTTCCTGAAGAAAGCAGCAATATAAAAAAACCCCGAACCTCTACAAACATAAGTGGAACGAAAGAAGAGTTTATAAACTCCTGAAGAAGGAAATACCTTTAGGTTGGAGTATAGCTTGGTACCAAGATATAGCATAAACCCCAAATAAACACAGATCCAACACTAAAGACTCTGAAAATAAAGTAACAGAGAGACAAACTACCATGTAAAGCTGCTACAAGATATATTGCTGGGCATGAGCAAGCAGTGGAGTTACAATAACCACGGATGCTAATGCTGTCTTGGCGCTCTCAATTGGTGAAATTAAAGACCTGCAGGTTATCTGTGATGAGGAAATCTCTGGCTCTTAGGAAGAAACTGAGTACATCCAAGTATTAGGTTTATATCAAGTCCCTGATTCTCATAGGGCAAGATGAAGAGGGTTTTTTGTAAGCACAGCAACAGCAGATGTAATTATCAGGAGCTGCTGAACGAAAGGAGCAGTCTGAGAGCCACAAGGAACAAACTGCCAAGCAGGAGCTCCTTGATCAACATTTCCTYATCTTTGGAGATCAGACCTGAGATACACGACRATTATGTCATTAGAACAACACATGTCAGCATCTGGAAGGTTGTATCTGCCAAATAWGACACATGGATTGCAATTCAAGCCWGACAAGTTACATAAATACAGAAAAATAACTACAAGAGACAAAAGGAGAAAGACTGCAGTAGAAGAATTTAATTCCAGTAGTAGTTGAGAGGGAAGTGCAACTAAAGCTGGCCACAGCAGTGCATATGCTGTACTGAAAAGATGAGCAATGGCAGAAGGTTATGAGCACATTTTCCTGAGAATACCACAGTGGAAAAAGAGAATATGTGTACATCCAGAGTCTGTGTGCATTTGTGGATCACCAGTTGCAGGAAGAACAAAAATATATTTCCAGTGAAAAGAAAAAATGGATAAATATTATTTCTAGACATTATAGGTTTAATAAAACCATCCCATTAAAATTAGCATGGTGAAAAAAACTGTATGGAAGACAACACTTCATGAGAAATGGCCAGGGAAATTTTCTTTTTAAACAGAAAGGTAGAAATGCAGTGATGTTTCAACTACACTGTCCCTTGAAAATACTCAACAGTGATGCAAGACTATGAATGATGCTGCCAACAAAAATATGTGCTTTTCTGTACRTGGGATGGATGCACACAAAAATATATTTACATGGGAAAAAACCCCACCCAAACCCATGAAAGTTGGAAAATAAATGTATCAACTCTAGTGATAGTGAGCAACAGAAAATAACCAGATAGATAAAAATTACTACAAACTAATCTAATTTAAATGAAAGGGAAGTGAAACGGAAGGGGGGAAAAACCCTAGTGAAAACTTAATGAAAAGAAAGGCTTAATCTTTCACATTGTCTTTTTCTTAGATACACATGAAGCCTTAATAAAAGCCCTGCATATTACTATAATTGCCTGAAAATTGCTAAATTGTATACAAAAATGTGTGAATAACTCCAGCCATTCACACTTTTACCTTCCAAGATACCACATCTTACCACCCAGGTGTGCTACTTTCAAAAAGCATTTCCAGAACAGGCAGCACTTTTGCTCAACATCAGGAGCAAAGTGAAATACAGAGCCTGTGAAAATGGTAAGCAAGGATCCTGATCAATACTGGCTGCAGGAGGACAGAAAGAAGGAGAAGAAAAAGGACAGTTCTAGACACTATTACAGGCCCAGAAAGGGAAAGGCAGCAGTGGTTGCTCCTGTGGGAAACAGGCAATGTCCTTGCCTGACAGTTGCCATCTCTTTGACGCTTTTTTCCTGTTGCTGTAAGCTTGGTGCTCCCAGCACAGCCATCAGTTATAAATCTGGGGCTTGTACAGACACTTTTCATTAGCAGCAGCCCAGACAGGCTCAAGCACCTTGCCAACACTAACAACCAGGTTTACCATTTAGCAGCTGCACGGGGTGCCAGCAGCTTTAACGTTTTGCTCTGGCTGTTGCAAATTACCACATTTGTAGTTTTTAAAACCTAGAGGGACAAGGTTTCTATCAAACCACAGCAGGTCACTGCATGGACTATTGAAATGGGACCCAAAGCTGACAATACAGCTGAGAAAATGATCTGAAGTGAGCAAAAGCAATAGATATCTCTAATTGTTATGGGGCTTTGTGGGGTTTTTTTGTTTATTTGGTTTGTCTTTCTTTTTTCGGGGACGTGTTGTGTTTTTTGGAGTGGCTAATTGGAGAAATGCTACTGTAACAAGATTTGTTCATTCTCATGTATCAATACAATGACTCAAGGCTCCGAAAATGATATGGGATTAGAGAAAAAGCCAGCAGCAGTTCTAACAAACTGCACTATTAACATGAAGCTCAAACCCATGTTATTCCCTTGATACAGCCTTATTTGCCTGAGCTCTCTTTGTAAATGTCAGTCCTGTCATCATCATTGCACTAATATATCACAAGTCACAAGACCTACCTTTCTTTGCTCATTTTTAATCCTTCAGCAGACAAAACCATCAGAGCACCACACATGGATGGCTATAAAAGAACATTTCTCTTGTTTTCCCTCTTTTTCATAGCTGAATATAGGACAAAAATTGCTACTGATAAAAACACMACTGAGGAAATGCCTACTGAGCAGTTATCACATTGAATCTTGYCCACTCCCTCAATTTTAAAGGGAATTCCTGCAATCATCACTGGTTTTTAATTTTAGCCTTTGATGCCTCTTCCTTGGTGTGCCTCATCAAGTAGAGCAGCTTTTGTATTTGTGCTATGAACTGCTTCCTTTAAAGCAGCCATCTACCAAGATCCTACTCCTAACCACAAAACATTTTAAGCTAAAAAAAGACCAAACCACTTTCACTCCATGGAGATATTCCCCTTTCTTCCCATCTTCAAACTACAGATCAGTAAAACAATTTCCCATCAGAAATAAACTATCACTGCTTTTTTTTATGCCATCCAGGAACAACCCAATGCATCCACAATCCCCCTGACAGTCAGATGCACCAAATGAAGGGAATTTCAAGGAGAAGATCTGCCTTGGTACAACATGGATTCAGCTACAAACCACAAACACACATATTAATTTAGGGAAATTCTCGGCTTAAAATATTAAAAACTGTTCTCAGAATCTTTACTAGTAAATACCTGATCTGCCGTTCCACTGTATCCATAGAATARGGATACATTGGAAGATGATGAGAAAAGAATACAGTACAGAAAATGTAAATATTTGACAATTAAATAGTAACRTAATCAGGAAACAATGAGCTCAAAAATACTGAAATAAGGTGGTTGAAGATGATTTGAGACTCATTTATGAATGATACTCATTTGTGTAWTTGCAGCATTACACTGACAGTAGCTTTGAACAGGCAACTTAGCATATAACATCCATAAAAGTCACCATTAAAATTAACTGGCTTAAAACCCAAAAGAATGAGAAGATGGAAACATTTCACATTCTGGGAGATTCTCACTTCTTGGTATGAAAATTCCAATTGTTTCTATAAAAGCCTGCACTAGTTCAAAGGAATGGGAAAACCAGTTATTGTTTCCCTTTAGCCCCAAATATGCCAAAATGATCCTCTATTATTCTCAGTCTGCAAAGTGGGAAAAAGTATTCCCTGGCTCTTGTCTTCACTCAYTCTTTTCCATGTTCAAGAATTTAATTTTATTCAATATCAGTTTGAACAGAAGCTTGCCCTTGTGTTTACTATTTTCTTCCTTGCCTTTACCTCTCCTGTGTTTGCCACATCCTTTTCTGTGGTGGATGGTTGGCATCACTGCACATTATTCAGAGGGGGAATGCACTGCTCATGCACACAGTGCCACATCTGGTTTGCTGTTTGGTACCTCTCAAATGGCTTTTAATAGTCCTCCTAACCAACAACACTTTCATAAAACTATTTATTCTAATTCTGAGATTGCTCTCCTATGGTAACAGAGCTAATCAGAACCCACCACTGTGCACATACATTTAAGACTGCTTCTCCTGAATTATAAATAAATATATACTTATGCTGAATTTCACCTGCTCTTTTATCCATGGGTTCCAGTTATCAGGTACTTGTGGAGCTATATAAGTTATCTTTCATTTAAATATCCTGAATAAATCAGTAAATATAATTTGGAATGCACAAAAATTTAGTCTCATTTACAGAAAATATTACGTATGCCATTTTTTAGCTGTGCTCTAGARGGACATGGGACACCAATGTTGTTGGGATACCATGCTCCTTCAGCTTTTATTTCCTTGCTTTTCAYGCCCTGATTTGGAAAATCAGCTGACCCCAAAATTATCAAACTTTAGGAGGAATTCAAACACAAGCAAGGAAAGCAACAAAATGTTCTAMGTGAATTTGTTGAGGAATTTTACCTGACTACAGACATCTTCTAGAATGTTAATACCATCCTCCTTTAAGCCTCAATTACAGACTAAGTGATACCAATATATTTAAGTTTTTCCCATGCCTGCATTGAGATCTGAGTGCATATCAAACCAAACTAAGGAGGTGAAAGTACAGGTGCTGACTTTTAGTGTGTTACAACCTTCTGTCAGTTCTGAACACAATTTGCAGCCTAAGTCTCAATTCCAGTTAATATTTGCACATCACAGTAAGAGCAGTYGCTCTGGTATCTCCTAAGAACATGCAAATTTTTAGACAAAGATAAGAATTTAAGACAGAAAACATTGATTTCTATATAGAAAAAAAGTAGTTTAAGGGTGCCACCAATTTGGGCAATTTAGTTAGCRAGATTTAAGAATAATGCTGATTAAGAATGAAATTAATAAGGTTTAGTACTATTTAAAATTAATTAGAAGAAATATTTTTAAGGAAATGCTTGAGTATTTGTTCCCACAGTATAGAACCAAAAATAAAAAAAATCCAAATGTATTGTTTTTTAAAAATAAGTTCTGAATTCTTTCTGAGGTCCCCATCATCGCCCCATCTCCCTTTCTTYTTCTACTGTGCAAAAGAAGAATAAAACAGAATAGCAATTTTATTAAACAATGAGACTATGAAATGAGCCATGGCAATTGGGCTTTTGTATTCTTGGGGAGAGATGAGTTAGAAACCACTTTCAATATAGCAAGTAAAAGAAAAAAAAAACCAAACCTTATGAGAGAGACAGAAAAAAAATCAAGAAGGAGGAAAAAATGTAAATTTATTACTATTTCTCAGGCTCATGAAATAAGACACCAAAAAGAAAAGAGAGCTGTTCTTCCCCTCCAATGTGCTCCTATTGTTTTGCTAAAATCTGGCCCTCAATGTTTCCTATTCTCAGGAGAGACCTCCTCACAGGAACCACACCATGTTGTCAACAGATACATTAATCTCCCTGACAGCTTTTAGGAAAGCAGTTTGAACTCAGATACTAATCTTGGGGAAAAAAGCCTATGCAAAAAACATCCAGTGGTTAAGGCTGCTGGCACACACTCAGCTGTGCAGCCCTCACTGCACTCAGTTTCTGGCATATCATGAAGGGTACCAAGCCTTCTCTTTGCCAAACAGGAAAGAGCACAAATAGCAGGTTTCATCTTCCACTGACACATCATGTTTGGCCAGAAAAGACTGGGTGAAAGTGTGTCTGGGGAATAATATTCCTGATGGATCACCAAAAAATCTTAGGATGCAGGGAGTCTTCTTTCCTCTATTAAAAACTCTCGGGCCATATAATGGCTTTCTCTCACTACAAATCTCAATTTGCAGTTAAGGGGAATAYTGGGATAACTGGGAGACTGCCTAATGCTAGCTGTAAATAGTGACTTCCACGAAATTTTTCCAGCTGTCTCTTCAAAACTGTAGACCTGTCCAGTCTTTACCTTGTCTTCCTATGTAAAGTCAAACASTTCATCGTTTTTAAAGATGTGAAAGCAATGAATTCATCTAACCTGAACATAATAAATGTATGGTAAACTAAACCAAACCATAAAGTGAAAACTGATAGAGCAGATGGCTAAATGTCTATCCAGGGAAATGCTCCTCCATTACAATTGCCAGGGCCCTTCAAACTTCCTTTCTGTAAATGTTATGGTAACAAGAATTCTGAATGGAGCACTCTCTCCTGGTCAGACACAAGAGAAGGTAATTCCTTAACAAGAGATTTAATGTCATAAACATCAATTATGCAGAATGACAGACTCTGTAACAACTGCCACATCAAATTAAGAACAAGGTCRTGTATTTATTCTGATACTCTGTTTTAGACAAAGAAGAAAGCTGCACCTTCTTTTTACAATTCATTTTTGACACAAATTGTTTTCCATGTTCAAAAGTGCACATTTTTCCTTGGTGCTTCAGCATGCAATATTTCACACAAAGCCAAAATCAAGTTAGTTAGAACTTGCAAATCATCATCAGAAAAATGGCTTCAATAAAACTGGAGACACAACTGTCCCCACAGTCTGCYTGTGGATCACAGCTCACACTTTAAGAATGTTAATGCACCAAAGCTTAMCAAATCCAAGAAAACGAAGAAATGAGAGAGGTAAATATAAACTTTTTTAATAGTCACCCCTACTACCATATACTTTGCATGCAACTGTTTGGAGGAATAGGGATCAGATTTCYMTAAGAAGTTGGAAATTGGTACCAGAAACAGACCCAGGTAAATAATCCTAAGTTTTACTGTGCATGAAAKCTTGTCTTGATGAGCTTCCTCTAAGTAAAAGGAGAATTACTGCACTGCAGAGTCCACCAGGCWCACTTGTGAACGCATAAGAGATAAAAAGGACTGATCTCTCCAGGAACAGGATCTCATCTGAGCAGGTGCTGGGGAGCTTCTTGTTTGTCAAGACACTTTTCTTACCTTGTTGAGCTTATTTTCTGGCAATCTGTTAGTAAATCTTCATGCCCTTCTTTGAAATCCACATTGTACTTTATTATTTCAATACAGAAAAGAGGAGAAATCTTTTTTGTAAGACAGGAGCTCATTTTTATGTGCACTACTGTCTTGCTGGGATGAAAATCCAACAGTGCAACTTTTACATGAAAATATAATGTCACAATAGTGCTGTGTCATACTATGCACTGATTTCTAGCACTGTGCAGCATTCCTCCACTGTCCAATGAACTTTTCAGTCCTATTTCTGTGCAGYTGAATAATAAAAATTATTAAGGTATGAACTCTGTGAAAATATCTAAGTCTTTCTTCAATTAAAGAGCATTACAAAYGAAGAATAACTGAGTCTTGCCTACAATTACTGTATTATTTCACACATATATAATGAAGTGAGGCTATAYTTCATTCATGCATTATCTATGTTGTAAAAGTAGATATATYCAGAAGGGCTTAATTATGATTTTTAATTCCCAAAAAAGGGCTACAATTCAAATTAATTCTTCCTCACCTTCCCTGAAGAAATCTCCCCTCAGTCTAAGTGATGAAATGTGTAGCTAAAAGGTCACAATTTTTGGAACTTCTCCCAGACATCCAGGAAAGATAGGAAAAAGCTCTCTTGACAGAGGGCTATGACAGGATCAGAACAAGAGCTAGCTTTCCTCAAAGCATCTGCCAGGGTTAAATATGTGCCTGTTTCTACACTAACTGCAACACACTGTGCTGAAAATCACAACCCTCCAAGTACATACAGAATGAAAAGTTTGTGAGCACTGTATTTTCTGTAATGTATTGTAAAAGCTGATGGAAATGAAAAATTCCTACTGGAATATTATCTCACTAATGACTCATGATGCACACTGATGTCTCTACTGCATATGTATATCTTGTTTTGCAATGAGAAGCCAGCTGTCACAGAAGCTCTGAGAGAAAGAGCTGGAGGGTAAGCTGATCCCAAAACTACCTATTGGCTACCACTGCCCAAATAAAATAGGAGAAAAAATTTGCATACCATTATTTCAGTTATATTTTTATGAGGTATAATTGATCTTTAGAGCCTGTATTTGCTCATCCTTGCTGCATTTTCACTAACAAAAGTCCCACATAACACTGAGAAGCAAACAGTAAAATACTGATTCACATTACCTCAGAACCACATTTAGCTAAGTTATTGAGAACATGTAACAATATTAAGTTTCATCCTATTTAGTAACTGACACAAAAAACCTCATCCTTTCAAAAAATACTAAAAAATTTCTTTAAAAATGAATTGCAAAGTGAATTGGTATCCTTAGAGCAATTGATGCCACGAGCTCTGTCCTGGAGTACAGGATGAGGATGACCTAGAGCTGAATGTAGCCTTAWGTGAAATTACAGCCACTTGTGTAAGTGCTGATGGCACCCAGTCAGGCCCAAGGAACACTGACACCCCAAGGCTGGGCAGCACAGGGAATTACCCAGGACAGGAAGGCCAAAACCTCTCCAGGAGGCAATTAATGTCTAAAAAGCACAGGGAGAGGAAGAGAGAGGAAAAGAACATTTAGATCTGAGAAATTCCCAAAGGTGCATCTGAGCTCAGTGAGCAGATCCATGTTTGATGTGTCAGACTGTTCTCTGGAACAAACCCTGCAGATGCAAGRTGGCTTTAAGGAACAGATTTCTGCCAGGCTGAAATGGAGCAGCTGACTGTTTTCTGGGCTGTAACATGTTGAGCTGTACTCATCTGGCAGGCAAGGCTGGAATCTGATATAGCAGTGGTTTCTATGGAAGAGAAATTAGCCAGGAGCTCCACACTTGAAAGTCATTTATCCCAGGAAAACACCTAACATATTTAACTAGCATAACCAATTTGTTTCAAATCTTATGCAAGTTTACAAGAAGATCTTGAACTTCAAGCTTGAAAAGGTTTACTTTAACCATTTCTTTCAGAAATTTTGTACTCACCGTCCAAAAGCAAGTTCAGAGATTAATTAGGAAAGCATRATCTTGCTTTACTAACAGCCAAAAGAAAACACAATACAATTTTCATTATGGCACAGTATTACTATAAAGAGATGAGATGAAAAAACTTCATCCACCCCATCTTCAAGATGCAATCACAGCATATCAAGAGGAAATTCTTCAGTAATTTAAGCTCACATGTACTGGGCTCCACTTGGGTTTTCAGGTTTTTGAGTGTTGGCACTGACTGTGTGCACATGCAGGGGTGTCTCACAACAAACAGCTAACCACAACAGACTACTTCAGCTGGAAGCCACTCCAGCAACCACCCAGCCCAACCTCCTGGCCAGCTCAGGGCTGGCAAAAGTTAAAGCATGTTGTTGAGGGCATTGTCCAAATGCCTCYAATACACTTGGCAGCCTTGGGGCATTGTGGCTGATATTTAATGAATTTTGAAGTTCATTTGATGAGAAGGTATTTGCTTATCTGTCCATTTCATTGAGCTTCACTTGGATCACAGTAAAAACATTCCTGAACATAAAGTTGCATATTTGTTTCTATTAAAAGTAGAGCTCTTTCCACTGGAAGGATAGGTTTTTCCAATATGATAAAAGAAATACACTATCACAAGAAACAAACAGCATATACTTGCWTCTACAGTTCATGGATTAGGAATATACATTAAATTATCTAAATTTGGGTGTGGAAAAAGAAAAAAAGAACGAATAAGTTTACTTGTTCTCTACAGTTGCTCATTCAAGCACTCAAACACATCTTACACATCATCTGGATATACAGTTTGTCAGCAGCAACTGGAGACTGATGGACACCTGCTGCAACACAGATTCAAYAGTACACAAACCCACAGCATGGGTATTCTGAAAGTTCTGGAAAAACTTCAGAAAATGCTAGAGTGATAAAACAAGAAAATATGCATACTTTCTTTCAGAAGCCAGCTTGAAGTATCCATTCAAATATAATGAAATTTCAGTAAATGTTACCTTTCTAGGACTAAACAGCATATCAATTATTTTTCACAATTGCCAAGCTATAGTCACTTCAAGCAGAAATTTCTACTCCAACCCAACAGTTTGTTTGTTTTTTTATCCTGCTTATAGACCAGACACTCGTCAGCCTCTCAGATCTCTGGAGAGTTGTGGTTTAAGGGAACCCAGGAGGAAAAGACAAATTTGGAAAGCCATTTATCCATCTCACTAGAATTGAGACATTATGGTTTTCATTCTTCCCCCATTCCCAAAAATACCAAATTTCCATCATCAGAGCTCTGTGAATAAATGAACGTTTTGTTACTGGCCTCAGGAAGAAAGAAACCACAGGCCTGGTAGGGACAGAGAGGAGAGCAGGGCACTGTGTGCTTGGGACCCTGTTTATTTGACTAGATTGCAGACAGTCAACCCAAGAACATGCAGATCATATATTTTTAAGCATTTCATAATGGCTTATTATTAATTCCAGCCAAAACCACCAAGACCAAAATTATCTGAAATTGGTGCTTGTGTGTCCTGACCCCAAAGCCAACAATGGTTGCATAAAAAAAAAAAGTTAAATATCTACAGTCCACTCAAGTTTAATTTTTTTTTAATCAATTACAAGGCAGCGCCCTTTAAGAGCCTAGAGAGAAGACAGGTCTCCACAACTAACAAACTGAAATGTGGCTCTGGGTAAATTTTACTTCCAGGAAACCAAAATGTTGCAGTCCTTGAGAGAGGGAGGCTATAAGCAGAGGGCTCTTCTAAAGGAAGGAGCTTTTATTGAACCTGTCACTTGTCATTAAACACTCCATATTTTACCTTAACCTGATATTTTCATTAGAGCATACAGACCTTTTTCATCTGTGAATAAAAGCATTCCCTTCAGCCTGGTGCTGAATATGGGGAAAGGCTCTCTAAACTAGAGCCCACCCAAACAGGACAATTATGTTCTCAAAAGCAGGAAAAGCACTAGGGAAAATCAAGTAACACTARTACCATGATAACTTGCACACTTCAATGTTGACCATCACATCACAGTTCAATCTTATATTATTTAATAATGTCAATTTTTAGTGTCAGAAAAACTTGCATATAATTATACAGAAAGCACAGACACCAGTGCAGAATAAAATACAACAAAAGCAAACTGCAAAAAAGTATGTACTGCCCTACAGAGATGTCCAGTTGGAAAATCCRAATGGGAAAAGGTAAAGATATCCAGGCTATTCATATTTTTATATCTATGATCTCTCAACAGCTTAAAACACTTTATAGGTAAAGAATTTGATAAAAAATTGCAAGGGAAGGTATACATTCTTAAAGAGCTCTGATATAAAGCAGCACCATTTTTTTCTGAGCAAAAGCTGCCTCACTGCTACCACCAAAGCTGTACCATCTCCTTGATGCACCAGAAACTGGTGTTAAATAGTTTTAGCAGAACTTAAAGTTCTTAGTAACTGTAATATCACTCTCTGTTCATTATGTAGTAAAAACATTTTACACAATTTACCATTTCTTAAAAGGAAAAAAAAAAAAAGGAAAAAATAGTGGTTTCAGTATGCAAATAGAAGCTGAGAGAAAACAAATTTCAGGCTTTTTTTTAGCGCATTACATATGTGAAGAAGACAAAAAAAATGAAAAGGGAAAGAATAATTGAGGGGGGGAAAACCAGAAAGGGAAGCCATCCCTTTTAAAATCTTGAAGTGCTACACAAAAACAAAGAAGATGGTCTGATGGAATGGTGTCATTCAATAAATACACCACCCACGTAATTGCAAAGCAAATGTGAAGCACCAGCTGTCTTCTCAGACTTGAAATATAGATTTACTCAAATGCAGATTAGGAATCTAACCAAATATTGTAGTAGTTTTAGGAATTTTTAAAGACATTTCACTAATACCAGGAGGACTGTGTTATTCAAACATAGCTGCCACA
Source organism: Cardinalis cardinalis (assembly GCA_014549065.1). Classification (NCBI taxonomy): domain Eukaryota; kingdom Metazoa; phylum Chordata; class Aves; order Passeriformes; family Cardinalidae; genus Cardinalis; species Cardinalis cardinalis. The sequence continues at coordinate 1,389,047 of JACDOX010000030.1, forward strand.
TAACGAGAGCCTTGTGAATTGCCATAGMACTACAGCCACAAAACCCATTAGCAGATGTAGAAATCCCACATTCCCGCCTTTTATAGAGGTCTGCAGTTATGAAATCATTTTCATACACTTGGAACTTAACTATTTCATTGCCCAGTACATACAGGACTGGAGCTGATGGAGAAAACCACAAAATGGTGCATCTGAGAGCATTCCATGGACACTTGTTTCTGTGGTTCTTTCATCATCCCACAGAACAAAGTAAAGTTTGAAATAAGGAAAGAATTTATCTTTACTAGGAAACTCTTAGGATGTATTCTGTGTCTTCACTGGAGATGTATTAAGATATGTGGCTGACAAAAAGGAACAGGACTTAACCTAGGATAATAAAGGAAAACAAAGAAAGGCTTGCTCTTTAAAGATTAACAGAATGAAAGACTACAAGGCAGAGTGCACTTTCCATGTTTATTTTCACTCACCAAAAAGAAAGTTATTTTTGTAAATTAAAGAAAACACAGTCAAAATGTCTATTATCTCCACACTTAGCATCATGGTATCTTTGCTGTACTCCATGCCAGTAGTTTAATATTTTTATGACAGCGATTGAAAACTTAGCATTTGATAAACCTCCTGCAGCCAATCTCAACACACAGCACASTGAGAAATATTTGACTTGCTTTCATACCAGTGACTTTCTTATGCCTGGGCAGATTTGAGGTAACCAGATAACTCTGTGGGGCAGCAGCATGATCATTTCAGAAATAAAGCAAACTGACCAGAAAGCACACCAAGAATTCATGAGGTAAACAAGGATGACTACATATAGAAAATGAGGTCTTCCAGTTACCCCACAATAACTCCAGCTTTCTCTAAGAATACTTACTTGGTTTTCTTTCATTTACTGAAGTAAAGACATCAGTATAAGGTAAAACCAGCTGGGAAAACAGACAAAACAGCTAAAGAAAAAGGCTGTTAGAAGAGCAGAGAAGAAAGAAATGTCACACCCAATCTCAATATGGAATTGATATAATTATTTCAACGATGCACTTCATAACCAAGTTGACAGTTAAAAGAACATTTTCCTCTTAKGAAAATTGTGGAAGATATGAAGGCAATTGAGAGAGGCTGCTTTCTTTGAAACGCTGTAGGATAGATGTGTCCTTTTAAACAATCAGGAACAAAGTTTTTAGGTAAAAGCYATGAAAACAGACCAGGAGGCAGAGAAGAGAGCCAGGCAGCTCAGCCTGGCTCATTATCCCAACTGCATTAATCAATTCCCACGTTACCTGAAGCTGTTGGGAGCTGTCATTAAGGTTATCCTCTCGTCTCCTGGCCTCCTCCAGCATCTGTGCACTCTTCTTTTTCTCCACTTGTTCTTTGTGCTTCAGATTTGCTACTTTCTTGTTTTGATCTTTAACTTGCCTGCAAAAGAGAGGAGCATTCAGAGCAGGTCCAGAGCAGTTTCCATCAGGGCCGAGCACCTGGGCCAGGGAACAGTGGCACCATCAAGTGCCACCACTTCCTTTGCACAGGGTCACCAGCACCAAACTCATCCTTAAGCATTACCCTCCATTAATTCAGCCAAAAGAAGGCTTCATTTTGCTCATTACTATTAACCTGACCTAGAAAATCTCTGAAACAAAAGCATTATTTTTTATTTGGTAATTATAATTTGATTAATAAACTGTTATTCAAAAGATGCATCTGTCCTCTTCTGACTTTGGGGGAGAAAACTCTTCTCTATTCACACACACACATGTACATATAAAACCACAAAAATCTAATAACCCATTTTGCTTTGGGTACCACTGTTATCTAATGTGAGGAACACAGGAGGAGCAAAAGGAAAACTACTGAAACACAACTTGAATATAGCGGATTACTTACAAGAATTAGGGAATCTGTTTCCAGAGGTAAACCAATTTCTTTTCAACCTCAAGATCTACCTGTTTTCTTGGTATTTTGAGGAATTTCCTATCCTTTCTTTTTACACAAACAAGACACAACAAGTAAGAACAAACTATTTGAGAAAGTGTGCATCATTTCCTTTTCGCTTGCATCTWTGGACTATTTTTGATGATCCTGGCAGCTACCACTGCCTGCAGACAGGGTTTGGCCTCTCAGGGCATTAAGACACATGGAGTATTGAATCTAATTACAGACCCTTTAATCTCAGCCTCCTGACCACAGAGAACTTAAGTCTAAACTTTTAGTCCAATCAAAACAAAACAGGCTAACTTTGCTTCCTCAGCCTTTTTCTCCATAATTATATCTGGAGTTTGGATTTTGGAATAAAAGACAGATTCTTTGGTTGCAAGATTTCCCCAAAACATCATGCAAGTAGTAGAGATGGCTCTTTAATTTAGTGTTTAGAAAACAGAATGATATACCAGCTTCAGATCTGGTATGTTATCCACACAGACAGGGAAGAATGTTTCTTCTGTATTTCAGAAATACTTTTAGAACAGATCACAAACAACCCTTCTTTAATATTTTCTTCAGAACTCCTAACAAAAGTATGATCAAGAACGTATCTCTTTGTGATATATTTATGTTCAAATTACATGGCATATGACCAGTCAGTGTTCTGAGTTCCTCCAAAAACACTCTGAGCTCTGAGGTTCAACTCTGAGCTCTGCTTTTTTTCCAATGTAAGCCAACTGAGGCTGGGAAAATTGTGAAAACAGCAAATTTTCCTTGGTGCTAAAACAAACTCTTAGGGTGAAAAAGTGCTGATGGCCTCTGGAGACCAATAAAAAATGAAAGTTCTTTTCTAATGATGTTAAAAAATTATTGGCATACTTAACTACCCTGTCCAAGAGTTACAGCTGATTTGAGTCAGGATGCTTTTTAAACACCACCAGTGTAATTGTTGAGTTACTCTAACCCAGTGCTGCACACTGGCAATGGGCTCATTGCCCAGTTTGAAAGCAGACTTGCTCAGTGATTAAACAACTTATTGGAAATATCATGCTGGCACCAGCTCAGCTTGTACAATACACAGTTCTATCTGTCCAATAAAATAAACACAGAAAGTACAGCTAAGTCAATGCAGAAAATGAAAATATGTCAGCCCAACACATTCAATTCCATATGAGAAATTTTACTCAACTTTTAAATTAAAATTTGAGGAATTAAGTATTTTTTTATAAATTTGCAAAGCYACATTCACATATTGAGAAACTGATCTTTATTACTATAACCAACTAGTTAGGTAAGAGACAACAATATTAATAAAGCCCCAATCCTCTTCAAAATATGTCTGAAATAGATAATCTCCTACATGGTCCAAAATGTTTTCAAACAAAATATGTGTTTCAAAGAGATGGGTAATTATAAGGATTTGCATTATTGACATTAATTTTGGTGTGACCCAAAATCAATGACATTCTAATATACTAGGTAGATGTTTTGAGACAAAGACAAGCTTTACTAAAGTGAAGTCTTGAAATTRCCTAGTGCTTGTAATACTGAGATCAATCTTCATAAAATCWKCTACTAGACCAAGTTGCTCAAAGCTCCATTTAACCTGGCTTTGAATCATGTACAAGACACAACTATCCCTCCTTATCTCTGATGCCAAAAAGGAACAAAAGCTGGGCTATAAAGTTTTCAAACAATCCAGGTATCTGTGGCAGTAACTAGAATTTCCTCAACTGTTTAATTTTATAAATCTGAGAAGGTTACATGAAACCCCAAATCTATAAACCCAAAAAGTCTTGGAGTCACTTGATACATGAATACATATGTCATCTCATCTCCATACCCATGGTACCAAAGGAAAATTCTCACTTTTGCAATACCTCATGCAGATACTCATGCAAAAGGTTCAGGATTTACAAGTCCACAGCCTTTTGACGTTTGCACCATGAAAGTTCTGTGAAGCTCTGAATACTTCATACTGTGGTTCTGTAAAGAATGCTCCTCCTTCTCTGCCAAATAACTTTCAGTCTTCAAAGCCAGTCAGAGAATTATCTTTTTATATATGCAAACAATCTTCTAAAATATTTAAATATGCACTCATATTTTTAATATCAAGAGACCTCAAAATCTTGCTCATTATGTATCACCCCATCCACTGCTCAATAAGACAGTTCTGTTGCTATTTTAAACACTGCAGTACTATTGATGATTGTTATAGAACAATTTCATCTTCAACCACCACTGAACAATGTGCAGAATTGGACCACGTACTGAACTGGAACAATAAAATAAAATTACAGAAAGTACGTGACTTTAGTGAGCAWGCTGCAACTGGTACATTTTTTGAGGAGACAGTCAAGAGGAAATTTTTTTCATGATATATGTGCACAAGGAAGCTTATTAGGAAAAAAGAAACACAAAGAAACAAACAAAGCTCTGCAACTGCCTCAGTTTGAGAGCTTCATTTTGTAAGTTTAATTTTCTTTTAACTCTTTTGAATGAATTGCACATATGTAGAGCACATATCCTATCAAAAGGACAGCCAAGTTTAAAAAAATCCTTAATCTCTAAGAGTATTTTTATTAAAACTGAAACACTTGCATGAGATTAAAGGCAGTAAAAAGAGAATGACTGATGTACAATGATGGCAAGACCTCAGAGGTTTAAGAAAGTTTTCTAGAAAGCATCACTGTCTGCATGTACAGCAACAGCAAACAGCAATTTGCAATGTGCATGGGGGCTTCTCATCACAAAATGAAGAGCTGATGAACTTCTGAAAGATWCAGTACATTAAATATTACCATAAATACACATTGCTACAGAAACATCTTTGCAAAACAGGACTACAAAAGAAAAAATGAATTCTGGTGATTCTAATTAAAGCTGGAGAGCCAGGTCACATTCACTGAGATAAAGCTTTGAAGAAGAWACCAACTTGAACCAGCAGAAACAACAAAACTAACAAAAGCAAAAGTACCTCATCTCAAAAGATGTTTATCCTCAGAGTCACCTCAAATCAAATAATAAAAATGTTATAGTCATATGTAAAAAGAAAAACCTATTGAGAATGTTTATGTTGAATTACAATGAAGAATCCCACTCATTTTGGAAATAACAATTTCTTTTGCACTTTTAATAGCAATTTTAAGATAACTATTTTTTTTGCAAGTCCATCTCCTAAAACATTTTGCCCTCAAAAGTGAAAACTTTTTTCCATTATTTGGAATTTTTTTCCATTTCACAGTATGTCAGCCAAGTACTGTTAAAAAGTAATGAATTAGGTAAAAGGAAGAAAAATCAAATTCAGGCTTCTGATTTAAAAATACATACCCCAAAGTCTTTCAACTAAAGACAGGCCAATATTTTTACAATAAAACATTTCACATCCTTTGATTTCGGGGGCCCAATTTAGTCCATGTGCCTGATGAAAAAAAACCCTATGATTTCCTAATCTGGACACTGAAACCAACTGTTCATATCAAAGGCTTTACTCTTTAATGAAAGAGTAAAACTCTCTAAAAAAGCCACACCTTTCCATTTCTCTATGAAATTCTTGCATTTCCAGTGACGAAATATAGCCCAACACCATGGGGAATAAAATCAAACAATCACAAAAAGCAATAAAAAATTTCAAATGAGAAGATTTCACATTTTAAAATTATTTCAAAACAGGAAGAAAAATATAAATGATAAAAGACCAGTAGAGCATCAGGCATTCCTGAAAAGTGGCAAGTCACTTTGTTACCCATCAGCCATTGGGAAAACCTTTCCTCACTAAGAGATCAATTGCTACATAGGCCATTTTTTAAAGGCTTTTATGAAATTATTTTTTCTGCATTAATGTCAATATTTTTTTCATTTTGACATTGATCTCATTATCTTTTACTGTAATGCACATCAGCATACATACAGCTGCTAATTCTCTCCTCACATGGATTTTCATGCTACACATTAATGTAATGTAAGCTATTACCTGCATCTGGTTATCTTTTCTGACATAATTTCAGATGTTATTCTTGTGAAATAGAAGTTGATAAAATGTTAACTGAAAATATGAATAAATTAATTGCAATTTTATTATTATATTTTAAGATACGTTTCCTTCACATTTACATGGCTAACAAACAACAGTGTTTTTAGAACAATTCAGGTTAAGCAAACATTTAGAATGCTTTTTAACCACCACAAAAGCTTCCCTGCAATATAAAGTGTACACACACATGCTGCATTTCACACAGTGACTCACGCACCAGGAACAAACATGCACATCTTGTGCACTGCTATAGAAACAGCTTGTTTTACTCATCTGACTTAGGCACTCAGAAATGCTTCCATGTGTCTGTCAGCCATGTCAGAAGGATTGCTGAGCTCGAGCCTTCATTGCTGTAGCATTACCACCACCCACAGGACACTCCACTGCTGCTGCAGCTACTAATCCTGATGGACAGATGAACTTCAGATGCTCTAAAGAACACCTTGCTCCCCAACATGACTTAAATTGATAAAATAGTCAACATGACAGAAAAAGCCTACACTGAAAACTGGATGCAATGACCTAGGATGTTATTTAGTTTTGAATTGCCAAAGTGCCTTGTGTTATGAAATATTAGGTTCTACAATACATAAAGTAGAATTATTGAATATTTCAAGTTGGCAGGGACCCATAAGGATCATTGAGTCCAACTCCCTGCTTGTTGCATGATTACCTAAACCTAAACCACACCACTGAGAGCACTGTCAGACACTGCTTGAACTCTGTGTCTTGGAGCTGTGGCCACTTCTCTGCTCCAGCGGCCTCATGGTGAGGAGCCTGCTCCTAATGTCCAGCCTGAACTTCCTCTGATGCAGCTTCATTCCTTTTCCTCGTGTCCCATCACTGGTCCCAGACATAGATCAGCACCTACCTCTCTCCACTGCCTTCCTTGAGGGTGGTGCTATCATTGCCTAAGATCTCCAAGCACTTTTGTAGTCTTAAGTGTCCAAATTACAACATTTATCCCAAAAATTTCCTCTGTCACTTCTATATTTTTAAGGTCTGCCCCCACAAAATATTTCAGCTGGCCATATCTTTAACCATAACTTTTGAATTTAAAAGATCACAAATACAGTGAARTAGCTGAGTTGTTTGGGTTTTCTTGCTTTGTTTTGTGGGTTTTTTGTAGTTTTGGTACACAAAGAAAAATATTTACATCCTGGGGCATGCAGCAGAAGGAAACCAAGGAAAAGCTCTTCCAAAAATTTTTTGTAAATAAGGAAAAAAAACTGATCTAAAAGGTTTTGATTTGGCTTTTAGTCACTCAAAACTAATTTCATCTTAGTTAGGGCTAGTCACCAAATCATGGAGAATAATGGCAGTGTTTGGAAAGCCTAATTGCTTCACCTCACAAAAAAGCAAGTGATAAAGGGAAGATAAAYCAGCAATGAAGGAAACAGGACTGACCACATCACACAGCCCCACCACCACAACTGGGTGTGTGACTGACAGCTGCCAAGGGCTGAACAAAGTTCTTCACCTTACGCATTCAAAAAATTAGGATCAGGGGAATTACACAGTGCTGAAGATCTATGTGGAATTTTGTATGGCTAGGTTGGGTTTTTTAAGTGTTATCTGTGCCTTTTCCTGGGCTTTGGCTGTACACAGCAGTTCCAGCTTCTCAGCTAGTTTGTCATTGCCCTTCAACGTTAAAACCAGACCAAAAATGGTGCATTAAATTACTACCTAAAAGAAGCAATAATCTCACTTTGCTTCAGAAACTTGGTTTAATATTACCACTTCTGTTGCTCATTGCATCCAAGCTAGAAGACCAATCACCACACTTAAACTGTTCYTGTTTAACAGCACTCAGCTACCTCTCCTGCCTCTGAACTCCTCCCAAAACCTCTCATCATTTTGTTACACTGGTCCTTGCTGTTCTGCACCACTTACATGACAAGGTAAGGAATGCCAATGAAAATATGAGCAGATCCTGAAAATGTGACTGGGYTGCTGCATGTGAGTCAAAGTGTCCCACGGTGGCTTTAAGAGATGAGGGGTGGACTTCATTTCCTGAGGCTAGGAAACCTTGATTTCTMAAAACAAAGTGTGTGTTCAGGTCAGCACTGGAGGAGGCAAGGGGTGAAGGCTGTGGGAAACTTGCCTGCCCCAGACTTTAGGAACAGGAGCCCAAGAGTGTCTGAATCAAGAGGTGTTGAAGTCAAGCCTTCAAGCAGATCTTGACTTTACACTGACCACTGTCTTTCTTCAGTGGTAAGAATTATTTGCATGATATAATGGACATTTCCTGATGCAGTCAGCACATCAGCCAGCACACCTCTCCCTGTAGCTGAAATAGCACAAAGATTTTCTTCTACAAGCAGTGGATGGGAAGATATGAGATAGGAGAGCACACGCCATATAAATCTAGAAAATCAATATAACAAAAAAATGTTATCCCAAYCCTCCTATAATTTAGAAACACCTTGGAAAAGAATTTTATCACCTGGTTCATTAGCAACAGATGAGGCTTACCAAGTAATAAGGTGGCATAAGTTATTATTAATGCTACATGGAATATTTCATGAGGGAATGAAAAAAAAGAAAACCAGAATTAACCAGGTTGCTCTCCAGCCACGAGAAAGAAGCCCAGCAACACACAATAGCAAAGTCAAATGCTGCTGTCTAGTTATTCTCAAAAAAAAAAGTAAGAAAAGAAAAATTGCTACAACCAGCTGGTTGAAATTGATGGATTATCAGCAGTGATTAAACAAAGTGTTTATGTTTTAGTGCAACAAGTCCATATCAAATCAAGCAAACCAAAGGTTTGCTTTCAGACAAGGCCAAATACAGTAACACATTAAATATTTCTGGTAAACATCTATAGCACCTCACGTTTTCATTAATCTCTAATTACAGTTTTGTAGATAGAATCCTTTGCACCTATTTCTCCAGCTAAYGTGCAGCTAAAGAAAAACCTAATAAATGAATATGCAGCTTCCCAACTACTTAAATCCTCAGCACCTATTTCCTGGAAGGAAATTCTGTGAGGAAAATAATGAATTCATTACCATAATTTCATAACTGGTGCAAAATTKTAACTCAAACTTCAGAGATTAAATATCAAATTAATCATACATTTGATAACTTTTTGAAAGCTAACAGCAATTGAACTAAAAAAGAAACCTTTAACCTTAAAACCTTGCAACTTTTAGTTTTGATTATTGCTAGGAACATTAAAAACACAGACTTCAGATGAATTCTGAAATAAACCTGTAACATAGTGGTATGGGTGTTCCTTTGTTAAGAAAAATATTATTATTTTAAGGACCTTAATAAAAGCATTCAGTCGTTCAAAAATAAGTTTGTTCTGTTGTATTTTTTCCCTGCTTTTGTTAATCGAGCAAACAGATGCAAAGCCAAAAATGACATTTATAAAATGGCTGATTAGGCTTTGGTGTGGATTCCTTCCCCCTGCAACACGCTGGGTTAGTTGAATTTGGCCCTAACAGTGTGGGAAGCAGTCCCACAGGTGCTGTTCTCTATACCTTCAACTCCAGCTCACAAAGCAACTGCTCTGTGAACAGATCACACACAGCTACTCTCTGCTCAAGAGACCTGCACCATGTGGCTGAAAAGAGTGTTCAACAGCATTTTATTGAAGTTTCAGAGGGCATTTTGYGATCTAAGATAACACACGTCTTTTTTAACTGTAATCCCACTAGCCAGAAGACAAAACAAATCCCCATACAGCAGTTGTTTTCTTTCTGATGGGCAAATATTTTTTAATTCCTCCTAGAACAATACCCAATACAAACAGTTAAAAATAAAAGTCAAACATAAAAATTAGCCATTGCAACCAAACAAAAAATTAGTATAAGGATAAGAAAATTTTAAAACTAGGCATTTAAGAACCATGCTAGAGTAGCTTAAACATCTATATGTATGTAAACAAGCTATGAATAGAGAAAAGTCCTTTCCAAAAATKTGCAGGAATTTGGAATAACAGTTGAACATTATTATTCTGTCCTCTTGATAGCTGTATGTTAAAAAAGCAAGTTAGGTCTCACACATTTAAACTGAAAAATACTGAAAATCCAGTCTTCAAGCAAAAAGTATTAAACTAAGCAGTTGCTGGGGACAAAACCAAAAGCACAATGAATGCAGTAACTCTGTGCATGAGGATTTCTGAAACAAAAAAAATATATTCACAAGAACATTCAGAATCTTGCTTGTAGGAAAAAATGTAAGGAGTGATGCTAGCAGGACCATTCTGAAATAATGTAAACCTGTCCATTTTGTGGCTAAAAATCTGATGATTTTATGTCACTGAGACGCCCAAATAAAAATCTGATATAATTTAGTTTATCTTACTTAGAAGTTATTTTCAAGAAGAATCTTTCTAAAAGACTCTCTACACAAATGTGAACTGAAAAGTGTTTACTCCGTTAGCTACAAAGAAGTTTTACAAAATCTGATCCAAAATTGGGCACTGCCAGATCCTATACTGGGAAAAAAAAGGATGGGGCTGGTTGAAAAGCCATGTTATCATACTCACCAAACTGTACCTTGCTCCAGCATCTCCCTCACCACGTGCTAACTCAGTCTGAGATGGGAGGGACACAGCTCTGTTTTGGGATCCACTGCTGAGACCAATTTCTGACAGCAAACACCACAGATTCTCTCAGAATGCTCCTCTGGCATACTTCTGGGTGCTCAGCAAAGAGTTATTAATAAGTATCTCCTCTTCTGAAGTACATTCTGAATCCCTGGCTGTGGCAGCCCACATCAGGTTAGTATGAAGAGTGCCTGCCAAGATGATTTGTTACAGACTTTTGACAGCCTGGCAAATGAGGGACAGCAGCATTGTTTGTAATAAATATCCCCACACAGGGCTGCACAGCCCATCTGAAGGGTGCAGGTGGCTTAGTCCTCCAATCTGGCACACAGGGGAACACAGCCAGGAGTATTCTGGAAGTGAAGGGAACACCACTGGGTTTCTGGAGAGCTCAGTGAGTGCTGTAAAGCCATGTGTATGAGGTCTCTCTAACAGCCCTGGTTAGCCATGCACAAGGTCCCTGCCTTGTGCATTTGAGGAGGGATTTCTACCATTCCACAACACAAGGATCTGATACAGAACAAGTATGTCCATGAGTATTTTGAATACATACTTTAATTTTTAATACATGATGAAGGAGCACATTAAAAGAAACCTCAGGCAAAAAGATGCCCCATGTGTCAGATATCTGAAATATACTCTCACTGATCTCCTCAGAGATCAGAAGGYTGGCTAATTGAATTAGCTCTAGTTTGGGGAGTGTACTCAGAAAGATACATTCTTTATCTAGGCAATTAAACTACTCCAGTGAACTACTTTTTATTTGGTGACCTTGAGACAAGTGAGGCAAAATTAAGATTTTAATTGAGCTGATCTCCCTGTCAGGGCAACTGCCTTGATGCAGGATGTCACTGAGAYATCTTCTGCCTCCCTTCAGTAAGAYAATTTTCCAAGTAATTGGGGAACACTCCAAATCATTAGGAAATATCAGCAAGCATGGAAATATGTTTCCAAGAATATTACTAACACAAATACAATATATTTCCATAAATCATCTATCTTTTTATATGAATTGGAGGTTGAAAGACATAGAGTGTTGAAAATCTAACCCATATTCATGAGGCTATAGTCAAAATAGGATACAGAAAGACAAGAGGAGCTTTCCAGTTCGTTTCTATTTAGAAATAAAATTTCTCTACCTCTAATTCAAGAAGCAGCTATTCCAAGACACAGAATAAAACACACAACACACCCCTTCCTCTCTGGAATTTCCAAGAAATCAAATTAAATCCCTTTGAAGGTGGTGTTGGGTTTTTTTCTTATTGACTGCCTTCTGCTTCTGCAGAGTGGTGTAAGGAAGAAATTATCACTGTACAGACCCTTTAAACTCATTTAAAAATTTAAGAGCCATGCTGCTTWAAATCAAATTCACAGTGGCTCAAAAGTAGAATTTCCTCACAGATACTGGCAAACTACTTAGAGGAATTTATATCTATTAAAAAATGATAAAGAGATAAAAATGGATGTGGGAAAGATTATACCCATAATGGATTTCAAATCTGCTCCCAAAATTTGGAATAGAATGTGTTTATCCCTTCTATTTAGCTTTAGAATACTCTTCCAAATGTTTGCYTTCTGCTCATACTATAAGGTTTTTGCACAAGTTCTTAAAAATAGAAGGCAGTCTCTTTCAGCTGTATATCATCTGTCATTTGTTCATGTGATCCAGCACACTGAACATGGAARTGAGCAGTCAAAGGAAGCAAAACTGTGCCATGCCCCAGCTCTCTGAGCACACATCTCCATATTCCACATTAAAATGGGAAATCTGGGCTGGAAGCAGGAGATACAAGAAAGGGAAGTAGGCATATTATGAACTAAGGAGAGAAAAACCACAGTTATTTGCATCTCTCTGCTAACTTTTTCATAATGCCACCGCATAGCGCCTCCAAAAGCTCTGCCCGTTGTTTGTGCTGCAGGGAACAGTCCCCTTGATTGGGACATATGGTCATGAAATATTTCCTTTAAGAAGAAATTACATTAAATGTTGCAGTTATAGATGTGTTCTACTCCAAATACAACAGGAAAATCCATTATTTTCACAYTTCAAGTCAGGGGCCACTTTTGCAATAGAAAGTGTCATTTTGCAGTATCCTACTAAAGTTTTGACAATCACTTTCATTTAATGCTTTCTTCTGTTTTTTGGCCTTAAAGTAAATGATGAAAAAGGAAAAAAAAATTGAGCAAAAGGAGCAAGTGCTAAAAGAAAATACAATTCACACTGATTTGATGTATCAATCCTTTAAAATATGCTGATATCCTAAATACTGAAAATGTGTTCACTCTCATGTATTTTACATATATTGCAAGGAGTTAGTAACTAAAAAAAACTATTTCTAAGCTATTTATTACTAATTGAAATTGCTAACATATTCTGATTGATTTGTGAAAGTGAAAAATTACACACTGAAAAGTGAAATGAATGTATCTAGTAGCTGATTTTAAGTTAACAACATTAATAAATTTGGTACAATTACAKGAGAATTCAGGGGCATCCTACAAAMCCAAGAATCCTATTATCTGAAAACTAGGAATACGCTTGTTTTAATAAAACACTGCAGGCTCAAGGAACTAAATTGAAAATGCAATGCAGACAATTACAGAATAGGATAAGCTTAAGGAAAGATCCAGGGATGAACACAATAGTGGTGCACCCAAAAGAATGCATTTTCAAAGGTACAGCATCCCCACTATAATAAGAGTTCTCATCCTTACAGACACTTGTGGGCTAAAGTTGCATTATGTCACCTCTCTTTCAGTTCCCAGGGGAGGAGGAACTAGAAGGAAAGCAGCCTCACTTTTCTGCTGGGTTGGCACCTTTTGCTTTCTTTGTCAAGGCTGGCCCTGAGCACTCCAGCTTGGCAACTGCCAACTTGCTGGCAGCTGTAATTTCTAGGATGAAATGAGGCTTTTGTGCATTTACAGAGAGCATTTTTGCAACTCAGGTTTGTAATTCTTGGTCACTTTTGGTTTTGTATAAAAAGAATTAAGTAAAAAAAAAAAAAAGATTTACCTGTAATGGTAAAGTTCATTCCAAAGTGCTTGAAGGAAGGAAGCTGGAACTGAATCAGTCCAACCCCACTGCCACCCCAAAACTATCAACATGCTTGATCCCAATTTCTACCAAATCTGTTCAGTATTGTAAACAGATATATAGGAATGTTCCATGTAAACGCACTTTACATTGGCAGGAGTGTGCTGGGTCACTATAGGGAGAGGAGGCACCTTACCCCTTGGAGATGGGAGTTAATTACTCAGCCATGAACAGAAAGCGACAACTGGAAATATTTTGTTCTCTAAGGAAGTGAAAAAACTCCATTTCTTTTAATTAAGAAGAATGGYCTATCTGCTGGATAAGCAGGAAATTAAGTAAGTTACTGAGAGCTTGATTAAATCTGCCTGAATTGCCTGGGGTACTTCAAGAASACTATCTAGAAAAGCTGACATATATCAGTATGAAAGGGCCCTCTATTGTTTGCAGATGAAGAACACATTATGCAGAAGGAGGAAATACTTGAATACACCACCCTGCAAGAACAATGAAATGGAAGAGAGCCATAGAAGAGAAAGGGAAAGGGGGGAAGAAAGAGCTTTCTAATTTAATTTYAGCCTAAGAATGTTAAGCATGCTTTTATCTCGCAGTATGTCTAATAGCCTACTTGGGATTTCATGGACAAGAAATTTTGTTCTCATTCTGCAGTAAAGTGATTAAGAATGATTTCCAATTAACTGACTGATAGCAACAGAAATATTCACTGAATCTACAAGCTGTATGACTGTAATAAATATCTCTGCTTATCTAACATATTTTTAATGCAAAAGATGAGAAATTATTTGCAAATATGATGCATAGGCCTGTTAGGGAAGCTGGTTTCACAGGAATGAGGATGGAAAACATGAGCTAAGTGAGCAGTGAAGTAATGCTCTCAACTGATAAGTGGAGCAGTGAAAGGCACATCTGAAACACCAGGGCTCAGAGTCTYCCATCCGAGGCACACCTTGTGTGCAGGTCAGCAATGCAACTTGAACTCCACAAGCAACCCAAGAACAAAAGGTTCCAGTTCAGGCACTGGCACAGACTCAACATGCAACCAGTGACTTCCCAGGCAGCTGAAWATCTCACAGCAGAAAAATGCTGCCTCAACAAACTGTGGCACTCACACTCTCTGAACAGAGAGACATAATTCTCTCTCCCAGGATTTTTCCTAGAGAAGCACAGAGAGAAGAAGAGAAAACAATTCTTACCTCTACTTGCTACTCCTATTGCTCTAACACATGTGAAATATTTTAGGAAGACTGTTTACCTGAAGAGATTTAGTAATTAGATTCTACTGAGATTGTTTTGATTCCTTAGCCAATTAAGTCCAAACTGTGTCCTAACTATCTCAAACAGTCACAAGTTTTTCTTTAATATTCTTTAGCCTCTTTGTATAGTTTAATATCTCTTAAATATAATATTAATATTATATAGTATAGTTTTAATAAAACAATTGTTCAATCTTCTAAATCATAGAGTGGGTAGAGATTCTACTTCCAACAGAGGAGGAAAGCTCTGATAATCACTACATCTAAAGCAAATTTCAAAGACTATGCCAACAACTTCTTTTAAGGAAAACCACAGTTCTATTTTGTGACCTACACTGCCTTCATTTTTTTCCTTCCCCACTATCATCCCTAAGATGCCATATTTCTCCTCACTCAAYAGGATCAGATAACTCTTTAAAAAAAGAGTACTTCTTAGTGTAAATAATTCCAAAGGCATTTTTGCTCTAAGTAGAACTACAGGAAACATATATTGACTAGAGAACAACAGATTGCTGTTTTTTGGAGACAGCCAAGGAAATATAAATGGAAACTTCTCTGAAGATAATGTTTCTGTCTCTGCTGAGCTAAAACCRCTGCTAACTCAACACACTTCAAATCTTCATCACTTCCTGACATGGTTAATGACCAACAYTGTGGCAGAGTGAAGACCTGGAGTCTTCTGAAGGTATAAAACTAAAGAGCCAGCCACACTTGCAGTAAAATTTCTCCTCAGTGCCCTGGCATGCTGTCAGTGCTCACATCCATGGCTACCTGGAGGTCCAGCAGAGGAGTCGGTGTCCAAAGGCATTTCCAGCACAGTGAAAAGACCACAGGTACCATAAACTACATGCCTGCCACTAAGTACTCTGATGTTTTGGTTTGGCTTTTTAAAAGAATTATTGAATAGCACCCTGAGTTTCCTGCACTCTGAACATTTTATGCAGTATTATTTGCTATTTTCTTATAGAAGAATGGCATTTTAARTATTTCTTCAGTGGTTAGACATGTTCTGTTTAATATATGTTTAGGACTCTGGAAGAAGGACTGAAATAATCCCCTCAGATTTAGTATTTTGTTTTTACTTTGATTTTATAAGGCTACACTTGACTTGCTACACTGACATTTAATTTTACATGGATACACTCTTAGCAGACTTYTACCTGGATTCATGCCACCAGCCTGTACTCATCTAATCACCAAACCACCTTGCTTGTGGAAATAAGGTTTACAGTATTTCATTACTACTTCCTAGAGCATCAAATTCTCTTTGGTACAGCAAAAAAATCTGGAAAAAAAATCTTCTTAGAAGTGGATTACTTGCTTTAAAACATGACAGTACAAWCAATTATGTGATCTAAACTAGCAGAAAATCTGACAGTAGAAAGCAGAGCACTAAAAGACAAGACTTGTGTTGCATATCTCCTGTCCAGTTAAACTGTTCGTTACCTAGTTTGAGGCTGGAAATCTTATTTCTRCATTATCAATATAGCTCATTTCTTCCCTCAAAAAACCTGCAGTTGCTTGCTATAACACTGACTGTCTTTTTATCTTAGTCTATCTCAACTTTTGTGACATACATTCAAAAGAACAGCTTAGGAGAACTGGAGCATATGAATTCAGGGTATTTTTTCTATTTTTTTTTCACTGCTGCAGGTAATGACATCAGTACAGCGTTATTTGGTTTATTACTCTTGAACTCAGCCAGCATTGGGGAGTTCTTTATGGGAAGCTGTCATCAGCAGAGATGCTTAGCAAAAAAAATTTTTTACAGAAAACTGCCCTAATCCTCATGCTTTCCAAGACAATTTTATTTACTATGAATCAGCATGACATCCACTCCAGATCCTTAAGACTTCTGAGCAGTAAATACATTTCACAACAGCAACAGTGATGTGGATTACATGGTTCTATTCTGAWTCACTGAGTTTGTCAACAGGAGAGAGATTATGAAAGTTTAATGGATAGATCAGAAAATTCAGAGGTATTGATTAGTGTAAGTAAAGCTTACTACACTAGATGAGAACAGAAATAATCAGAGGATTTCTTCCTCTTAGAAGACAGACATACCTAACACATTTTTCACATATTGAGTTCTTTTCCAGGAGACACATTTGCTTTGATGTCTGAAAAAAATTGCTTCACATCATTCAGAGAAATATAAAGTTATGCCTCCTATAGTAGCTTCCAAGGTAGAATGTTACTTCACAGAACATCTATTTCTTCATTTGTTGCAGTCARTGGTAATTAGCAAACTCTGAAATGCTTAGGAAAGAAACTAGTGTACTTCAAGCACTGTAATTTTCCTGTTTGCCCTGAGGAGAATCTTTTTATTTTGTTTCTGGCCAGCAGAGATTTTGAAGTCATTCCACCTACTTCCTTACACTCTTGATTTATTTTAACAAATAAATTAAAAACTCAGCAACTAACCACAATAATTTTAAAAATGGAAAAGAAACAATCCAAAATAATCAAWAAATCAACTAAGAAACTGTGAGGACAGAATGGGCAATCTCTTTAACATCTTAGAAAACTCCTCCAAGTTSCTAATCCTAACACTTGGTCACCTCAAATCACAGCCATATCATCTCCAACCAAATTTTGCAATATAGTCTAAATGTGAGAAGTAAAAGTTATGGTTACATTGCTTGTGAAAAGAGAAATCACTCCAGGTCTTAGAAAGACCACAACCTAGGAGCACCTTAAAATTGCTTCCCCTCTTGATCATTAATTCCAGCATAGGCACAGGTACTGATAAAACCCTACAGCCATATGGATGGAAGGCAAAAGAGGTTTGACAGCTGAATTCCATAACATCTAGGACTTGATCKGCCAAAGCACACCAAGCAAACAAGTATTTGATGGTGGCAGCAGGCAAATAGAGACTGGCCCACAGTGCTGCTCATGCAGCTGAAGGCAGAGCGGTTATTTCAGAGGAGAACACTCACAGGGCAGGAAAAGCTTCCTAGCAGTTATATTTTCTGGGACATGAAGGGGGTCATTCAAGGCCAGACCTCCTCTCCCCAGTAATTACAAGTATGCCAGTATGACACACTGAGCATGGAAGGTATTGATGGATGACAACAACATGATTAACTTCCAATCTTTTCCCAGTTTGTGGGAGGAAGGAAAACACGTGGCCGAGGCCACAAGTGCAGAGCCTGTGCCAAACCAAGGTCACAGCACTGACACAATTTAAAGGCATCAGCAGCATCACAGCTCTGGGGGATTCCAGCCACCACCACATTTTTCAGTGCTAACCATGAACTGCAAAGTTGGATGTTGGTCCATGATAACTCAGAATTTTAGTCATTAAGTAGTGGCTTTCTGGGCAAAGACACTGTCTGGAACAATTACGATCATTCCTTCTTCAGGAGTCACAGATGGTTTCTAGCAACAGACTTTATCAGCAAAGACTAAAATCCAACATGGTTGCAAGAGCTTTCRAAGGCAAATGAGAGACATTAGGTAATGCACTCTTACTTGTGTTATTTAGGCCACAGATGTTTGCTCTGAGCTGCTCTACTGAAATCCCAAAATCTAAGGTTAGCAACAGCTTTTAAAATATAAAACCAGAAAAATGAGCCAYGGCTGAAAGACTCCAAATTAAACATATTGTCTCTTAGTAGGCTTTCTCCAGTGGTTTGTCACTGTGTTTTCAAGAAATTMATCTCCTGCTAATTCACTTCTCTTTAACCCTCAGTCCCTGGCTCTTTCTGACAGCACAATGCATTCAAGCTGCACCAAAACTAGTTCTGCAACATCCCTGTAAGGTTTCAGGCRCAGATGCAATGATAAAGATCCAGCAGTTAAAGTTTGTACCACCAGTATTTCAAAGGAACCACTTTTGCACTCCCAGCATGTGCATGTACCATGGAACATGGCTAATGGCCAACCTCTCCTCTTCCTAAAGTTACAAAAAAACCCCCAAAACATTTAAACTGTCTTGCTTCAGCTTCCTGCTCCTGAAGTTTTTTCCCTTTAAAACCTTCATTGGTTAGTCTTCCCCCTTCTTCCCAGTGCCCAACAGCATTGATTTATAATGGTTTGATACAAATTCTTTCCTTCTAAACATGCACCCTATTCAACCCATCCTCCTACACAGACTTAACTAAATCTCTGATCTTTTATTTTGCAATCATGTAATTTGATGTGCAATCTTCTGTAAGATCTCCATTTTAGCTGAATAGACAGTCTTATAAACACCCTTTTAAAAGCAGATACTGACCTTGAGGTGAGGCTGAAGGAAGCAGCAAATCCAGGAAGGAGATGCGAAAGAGAAAGAGTTAGAGCTTGTGAAAACAGAGTCCAGAGATAAAGCAATTCAAGAATAAAGGACAAAACAAGCAGATATAAATCAGGTAATGACACACAGACACACAATCATTCACAAACACAGAGCTGCATGTTTTATAGACGTCTAATTAAAAAAAAAACAAACAAAAACCAAACACCAAGAAAAAGAGAGAAAAAAGGACCTTTAGATTAGATTACACCATTTCATTTAGAGGCAACTTTCTGTAGAGAAAATAGTCTCCAATATGTAACAGTTCTTGGAAAAAGAAAATAAGCCATCTTACAAGAAAACTCTGGATTTATATCACATCATTAGCAAGTACTCCTCTTCCAGAATTCTAATGAACATTTTGAAAATACAGAGTTTGACTATCTGAGATGAAACATGATGTTTCCTTTATGACATCTTCTAAGGGCTTATTTTCTCTCCATGAGCAAGACATGCAACTTTTTCACTTTTCCTGCAGATGATCCCAACWTGTATAAAGGGACTAAATGGAAAGGAAAACACTCTAACCACTGAGTAAAGTCCTCGGGACCTGAAGGTTTGTCAAAGCAAAAAGCTCATCTTTCTTAATTTTGACATTGAAGTCRCCCCTCCCAAAGAGAAACAAAAAAAGCAGCTGCCTCTTCTTCCTGCCATATAATTCTCCTGTATAAGGTGCAATCTAAGAACAATAATGACCAAACAGGTATTTTTTTGACAGTTCTCTCCAACATTGCTCAACAGCAGAACGACAAGACAAAATGCTGGAGTCCCCTGTATAACACGAGGTCCCATAGGTTCATTATTGCTTTTTTTTTTTTTCCAAATGTCTCCAGTATCTTTCATAGGCATCTGCTGTCAATTTCACTGATAACAGCAAGGTAAGTCCAAGAAACCATAAATATAGATATTTTCAAACTGATTTTAAATTTGACGATTTTCAGTCAATAGAAGAGAGGCAAAGGAAATGTCCTTCTGTCCAAAGTAGCAATTTGGCTTTGACAACATTTGTTGTACTTCTCCCATGGCAAAATTTCACCCTAAAAAGGCAGAGTATGTGCTGGATAAAAATATTTCTGTATTTTCCATTTTCTATATTTTTKGCTAACTGCTATATTCTTTATTACTCTTGGTATAGGGAGGCATGTAAATAAAATTTGAAGTCCTTATTTATGASATAAATTTTACTATCAACTGTGTTGGGTATTGAATTTGTACAAGCAGCTGTTATTGGTCTGTAACAGATTAACTAATGCAAAAGTACTTTTCTTTGGCTTCTCAACCAACATTCTTCAAATCAAGCTCTTCAAGGACAGCTCTTGTTAAGGCTGTATTATCTRGGGATTTGGGGAAAGATGAGACTTTGTAAAGTGCCAAATATCACATCTCAGTCTTTGATCTTGAAGTAACTTACAATGTTCCAAAAGCCATGGTTAATTCATACTGAAAAACACGTAAGTAACAACTCTGACTGAAATCCAAGACTACAAACAAATTTAACAAAAGGCAACAAAAATGTGAAAATAAACGGTTAAATATGYGAATAAACACAGTAAGGTGAAAAATTTAAGAGCCTTATGTTGTGTTTCATGGATTCTTTGGTTGYGTTGTGATGATGTGATATTGTTTCTTCAGTTTAACAGTGAAAAACACACAGGCTACAACTCGGAACAGCCCAGTGGAATTTAAATGAACCATACAGTTCTTCCAACTGCTRTTAAAGGTAGCATCTTTTGCTGGCACAGGATGAAGGCAAACCAGCGTGTACAACACTATGCTGAGGTCACTTGCAATTTTCTGTGCGCTACAGAAGTATTATTTAACCAGCTGCATGGGTTTTAAACAGAGAATAATTATTGCTACATCTGCATTTTGTAATGGAATAATTATTTCTTCCAAAGAAAAATACATTTTCTGTAATTGCTAGCCCCTTTTTCAAGTTTTTGTTCTGGAGGCACAAAATATTTTTTTTAGAAGTGTGGATTTTCAGAATAATCATAATATTTATCTGAACAAAAATAAGGACTATGTCTGAAAGCACATTAAAATTAGAACAAAAAAGTCTGTAAGTGTGCTGTCACTCAAACTAAAACCAAGGCAGACACCTGAATCTGTCAGCTATTGGGAAGTCAATGGAGACCTGCCATGGACTGGAGCTGAAGCCTCAGWGCATGGGCTCTATCAGTGAAATTGAACAGAGGAGCACAGCAAGCATCTGCCCCAGGCAGCAGCCCCAAGCAAGCAGGACCAGATACATACCAAGACAGACTCATGACAGAGCAAAATCACAAGTTTTAGTTTGCACTCTTTCCCTTCAAGCAAGAACACACACTTGCAGCATTCCTTACAAGATCCAGCAGCAGTGCTCCTGCCCAGCCCCAATAACTGTGTGCTCCGGGGCAACAGTCACACAGGGAGACAAGACAATTGTAATGCCAGCTGGCAGCCTCAGAGAAACCCCCCACTTTCTCTTAAAATACCATCCTGTTAATTTTAAAGGCAGAGCTGACGTTAATCTGATCACTGGGTGCAGATCAAAAAAATGAGACGTGAATGCTTAAGCATTTTAATGAAGAAATGTGTATTTTAAAAGCTGTTGGTTATTCCAGCTACAATTTCTTCCACATGCTTGTATATTACAGAGAGTGGAATGAGCCTGCAACATTTGTCTCAGATGTGCTTAGGATGTAGTTTATGTAACGATTTYCAGTCAACCTTTGAATTCCCCTTGTTTGACAGTGAGTGATTGTGTATATTTATTACTCTGTCATCCCTTCAAAGCAGTCTGACAGGGAACAACAGGCATTTGATCTTCCTTGTGCCTGTCAAAGCAGAGAGGCTATTTATGTTTACCCCTTTTGACAGATTTTTTTGATAGAAAGAATGATGGCTGGTCTTTTCCTTTTTCCTAGGTTGGTATTTAGAGGGACAGGGGAGAGATGGAGAGGCAGACACAGAAGGTTTGTGTGCACATCCATRCACACATGTATGCATGGATCTAAGAGCACAAACCCAGCCACAGATGGCCACAATGGAGCACTAAAATTACTAATTCACTGAATTGCTGGCAATTACTGCATAGTCCTCTTGTTCTTTCTGTACTCCAAGACAATGCCAGGATCTGACACTTGTATTTTTACTATATCAGTTGTATAAAAGACAGTTTTGGTGGGTTTGGGGTTTTTTTGCTCCTTTCACACCAGGTTGTGAGTATGGATACTCTCATATTGCTCAAAGATATTGACTGAAACAAAGCTACAAAASAGCTTTTGAAGAGATGTAGTAAAGGCAGGTAACAATGAAACTGATATGCAGACTTGGCTCATTATTTCCATGATGCTCTTTCTCCTCACGTTTCTAATTACTTTAATTATATCAAAGCTCTTACACTCTCCTGATCTAGCAGCTGGATTAGGAGATATCTGCTAAATAAAATCCATTATTGCTACAATATAAGGCAGATGACAACTCCTATACTCCTTATAGATAATAGGCATGAGAGGGAGTRCTTAAAAACCACCTTGATTTAACAAAAAAAACCAAGCAGGACTTCAGCACTACAGAAAATTCGGCAGGAAAAGAAGCCTTCAAAAAATTTCACAGTCAGGGCTTCTYATTACTGGTATTTCTCTAGTTCAGGGTCTTTCCTGGAGGACCCAAGGTTGGATCCTTACTCTTAGACCAGCAGACAAACCATGCCCTCAGCCAGCCCAATGCTGGACTCAGCCAAGGAGCTGGTCCATATTCAGTTCTGTGGGCACAAATCACTCTGCTTAGTGTCAGTCCTGCCTGCTGGAACATGGATTTAATACCAGTTTGGATGGTTCACTGAAGGGATAACACAGCAAGCTCTGATATTCAGCCAGAGCCTGCACCAGCCCTGACCTCTCAYCATGTCAGGGGCTGGACTAATTTGGGTTCTTTGACCTTGTGTTTYAGAACAGCTGTTTCTGCAATATCACAAAGTTTCAGTTTCTCCCAACACACAGGAATAGAGAAAGAATGGGAAATAAAGGACAGCTAAATAAAGAACAAACTGAAGAAGGATATCCCATTATATGAAAAAGGTGAGGATGGATTGAGGAGTCACTGTAAAATCACTGTGATGGGGTTTTTTCTGCGGGTCTCTACAGATGGATTTGCAATTACTGGCAGTGTCTCTTTGTCTTTCTTTTCCTTGCTTAGATGTAGGTTTCAAAAGTGATTAGTGAGTCTGWGTGCTGCTCTTAAAGGCACTTTAATAAAGCTTGACTTCCAGAGGGCAGACACTTGTTTTCTGAAAACCAGCATACTTTCAAATGTCTTAAGTTAAATACCTGTAAGCAAACATTCCTGCATCTTTTATTTTTATATGTTTAAAGAAGTTATGTTGATATGAAATGTTTTCTGTTTTCCTCCTGTGAAACCTGATACAGGACTTCAGGTGTAATGCTGATGTTGTATGAAGACAGAGCAAGACTGAGGAGAAAGAAATTACTTCTTCCTTTCCTAGCTGGGAAATGATGAAAATCTTAATATTCAACAGATCTGTGGGCTCAGAGGTGGAGCTGCACTAACTATGGGCCTGACCACTTCTTTCCATTACAAAATCCAGTTCTCAGTTGCTTGCCAAATATGAAAAAGTTGTGCTGCTATTTCCCATGACAGGTTCAACCTAACCAGGGATTTTTGTGGAAAATTTCAGCTGCGTCCTTCACAAAAGGCAGCATTTTTATGGAAAAAAATTGTTCATATATGGTTAAAGAGTGCATAATTTCACACAAAACGTGAATTAAAATTATAAGGCCATCTCAGAATATCCCAAGTTTTGAATGATTTATCTTAGAACTTTAATGTTTACTTAAGTTACAGATTTTTGGGGAAAGTGGATTAAAACCACAACAACAACAGATTCTGCCTTATAATAATATCGTGYAAGTATAAGATAAATACATTTGCTTTTATGCTTTATGGCAACAAAATGGATTGAAGTATTTTAAAATAATATTTAATTGTTTCAGGTTCTCCAATGCCTGAATCAAGAGCTCAAATTATTTTTGGAGGGCTATAACCAGTTAAGACATATACAGAATTATAGCCACACCATCTCTCAAGGTTAACTTTAATGGTGATGATTATGCCTTTACAAACAGCTTTCTTTAATTTGATACCATATCTCTTCCTTTAAATTATTTATATGCCTTGATGTTGTTCTTGCTTAGGAATGCTCTAAAAAACTATTTAAAAATTCACAAATTGAAAACCAAAGACAATTATTCCAAGGTAGGAGTAGCAGTTTGAAAATAAGTAYTTCAGCTTCAAACTGTTGACTTAAGCTTAGGGCATAATTTACTAGTGCACTTTCCTTTACACTATTCTAGGAAACTGTAAAGTTGATGGAAAATACAGCTAATTTCTCTCTCCATCTATCCTTCATAGAACACTACACAAACATACCTGTCTTAAAGACAGACAAAATAAGATACTGCATTCTACTGTCCACATTTTTCAGCGCTCCTTTGAGATCCCCCTATGTTTTTTAATCTTTTATTTACTGTTGGAAAGAAATATTTAAGATGAGGAGTATACCTTTTGGCTGCTACAAATCAAAAGTTGGAACATTTCTTCTCCAAAAGGGCATCCTTAAATTCTTTTCAGGAAAACTCTCCAAATTCTCGTTCTTAAAATAGCCACTAATTCCAGCTATCCTTAACAGGACTGCTGGTATTCCACAGCTGAGTGCTGTCTTCCTTTGCTCCCAAAGCAAAGTTACCTTCAGGAATAAAAACAAGCCTTGTGTCCTTGCAAGAACCTATTTTATACAGTGAGTGTGCCAAATGAAAATCAATTTTAAGCCTGCAACTGGAGCTAGCACTTGCATATATATTCACTCAGTGCTCTCTTCTGAAGAAACATACACAAATAAACTTACTGCCASTTCTAAAGTACAAATTTCTTATTTGCACAATACGTGCACACTAATAGAGCTGTGTTACTGTATAGGCTGTGTATAAACTATTATGTGTATAAATTATCATCACAATAAAACTCAATAATAACTCAATACTTGTACAAACCCAGGGCACAGGGAATATTTCTCTGTCTGCTCTGGAGTGCCCTGACTCCGAGGGGAGCACTGACTTTGACCCTCATTCATGGAGAAAGTTTCCCAGCCTTCAAGATAGACTGGAATCCACAAAAGTGTGAAATAGATTATAGAGAGTAGTGTAGGTGCATCACTTGGTGAGAAATTTAAGTTTTGGGATTTTTAGTATGTTGTGGATGGAAGCAAGATGGAGGGCACAGGGTGTCATCCTGGGTTTCTTCTTCATGCTTCTTCTTCCTTCTTCATGGGTTTGGGTGGCATTTTGTAATTGGGCAGAAAAGTCTCCACTGGGGGCTCTTTGGGATCAGTTACTGGGTTAAAAGAGAAAACAATCTAGGTGTCCTTTCTTAATTGGATAGTTTAGTCTCAAAAGACCTTGTAACAAGAGATTGTTGGCCATTTTGTGCTTTGCTAAGGAAAAGCTGCTGAAGTCAGTTGTGATACTGTTTTACTGATCAGAAATGATAAACACCTGAGTCCAAACATGAATTACTGTCTCAAGTGCCTTCAATCCAGACCCAGAGAAAACGATAAATACCGACCTCTATCAGTTTTAGAATACTTGAAGAACACTGATTTTTAGCTGGTTCASGCAGGTAGGCAGGTAGCAGAGATTAGAACCAAAGGCAAAACACAGCAAGAAATATAGAATTAAAAAGCAACAGCTTCTGTCAAGTTTAAATCAGGGAGAACAGCAGCAAACTTCCTTTGGACTGCGGTCACAAGCAGCGCTTGCACTCGACATAAGCAGGTGTTGTTTGACCTAGGAAAAGAAGCAGCATTGCAGCAGCCCCAAACAGCAGCAGCAGAGGCCACATTGCAGCCCAGAGGAGGAAACAGAAGCCTTGAGGGCACTCACTTTCCCAGGAAGTCCCACAYAAACCCCCCCAGGTGTTGCGGTGCGGGGACCGACACCTGGCAGGGAGGGTGCGGAGTGCGGGAGCCGCGCTTTCTGAGGAAAGGCACAGTCACAAACACCCCCGGGGGAACAAAACAGAACAGAACACAACTCGGGGAGCAGGGTGGGACAGGGGGGAGGAAAAAGCAGGGGAGGAAACAGAACACAAAATGAGAAGTTACAGAGAGACAGGAGGTTATGGGATGGCAGTACAAAAAGCAAACAGTTAGTTACAAAGGAAGTGAATAACCAGACAGCTACAAAACCTCTACAYCACCACAATAGGGGGCATAAAGAAAACTTATGGGGTTGTTCACCCACAGAAGAAATGTGGACTTAGAGCCCACCTTCCCATAAGAAAAAGCAAAATCCTCCCCACARAGTATATACACCAATGAGCTCAGCTTTCCACCTTGCGTTAACGAGAATATTCTTCAACTTYTGCACAGCATGCACCATAATTCACACATTTCTTTTAATATCTTTAATCTGAAAAGCAATGTCTCCAGTCAGTAATTGCAACAGCTACTGAAGAGTGGAAGCATTTCCCTCCTTATATTAACTAAGGCACAAGGCAGCTTTGCTTGCATTGAAAAGGTTAAAAGAAGAGTTTTCTGCTTTTAATATCATCTTCCTCTCCCTACTGTCTTTTCTCTTTCTCTGCTGCTCTGTGCACACCTCCCTAACAGGTGACACATCTCTTCTGTGGATGAAACTGTGATACCATTTCTCTCAGCATACGCTCTAGCTGTCACATGGAACTAGCAAAAGGGAAAACTACAAGGAGGAGAGACTCTCGTTTGAAAAATCCCATTTTTTTAGTACAATTATTCTGTGTATGGGACTTTTTTCTTCTCATCTTGCTGCACACGGAACACTCACTGTTCCTGATAGGCACAGCAATATTTGCTGTTTAGCTTGCTGACAATTGCTTCTGCAGGCACTAAGGCTCTTCTTTGCACAACACAGCTTGATCAGCTGTACAAGCATTAGAAGTCAAGATAATTTCTACCTCACTCTGCATGGACCACGGTTTAGGAAAGACTTTTAAAAGGCAAAATTATCTATTTTTTTTGCCCTTAAAACCAGGACTCTTCTAGCTCTAAAACATGTGTGTAACATGCCTTGATATATAGGTTCAGCCACGAAAGAATATTTTATAAACAAGCATTGTAGATAAAAACAGAACCAACCTATACAYGAAATAGGCATGATAAAACCTCTACTTTGTGCAAAAACTCACAAGAAGAAAGTAAGCTTTCATGGAATAGTTGTTTGGGGGAGAACTTGAAAACAACTAAGGCCAAATAGAAATTCCAACAATTATTCAGAAAAAGAGAAATTACCACTCAAAACCTCACCATAAAGTATCTGGAAGCTTCTATCTCCTTCTCCAGTGTTGTGTTTATATTACAGTTCCACTTAAAAAATCCTTTCAGGCGCTGATACTCGCCTAATTCACCACACTAACAGCATGCAGATTAGAGCTCTAGATCAYGAAGACTTTCTCTATTTCTGCTTAATGAATGTTCTTAGATTTTTCTTCTCCCCTTGATTTATTTGGCTGCTGGCAGTCACATGATAACAAAAGAAGTGTCTTCTTTTATATAGTCCAAATACCTATTCTAATTACTAGGAATAAGAGAAAACATATTCTATCTTATCTCAGTACTGGTAGAAAACATAAGTTAAAAAGAGAAGAGGACCACTCAATTTTTTGTAAGACTGATAATCAGGCGGCAAGAAGGAATAGATAAAACTGAATAGTCAAAGTATTTACCCAAWTGTTACAGAATGATGTCTACTCATTTGGGGGTTCTATGTTTTCATAAGACTTTAGTCTGTGACTGACACATCAAGAATGTAACAGGACAAACAATAACTGCTTTGCAGATGTCTAAAAGTGCATCTTTTCCAAGAAAARCTAACTAAACTAACTTTCTAACTCTTTGAAGATGGTGCAATTGCTTGTATTAATAAAAGAGAAGGAGACCCATCCTAATTTCTCTTCTTTGTTATTTTTCCTTCATAGACTATAAACTTTTTTATTCATAGGGCACTTGTGTCTATTCAATTTTTGATGCTGCAAGTCAAATCATGATTAGGTTCTGAATGTTAATGTAATAAAAAAGTCAGCTTGCATTAAAAGCATATGTAAGAGAATTCTCTTCCTRCCATTTTAGTCTCCTCTASGAATCAGGCTGAGGAATGATGCATATTTCTGACTTTGTTTTCCTAAACCGTAGTTACRTCTCCAGAAAGAAAAAAAACAATTRAGGCACTATGAATATATTTCTTCRCCCTATCTTCRTTCTGATAGAAGTTTGCTGCTTGCTTGTACCTGTTCCCTGGTCAAGTTGCCTGCCCTAAAGAGGATGACATGGGGAAYGTCACATCTRASATGGGGACYCCAACAGGACTGAAAAAAAATCACACACACAAATGACTTACAGCTTTTTCATGTCTATACTCACTCAACAATATCAACCTATTGAGTGAATGTTCTGCTGATTACATTATCTAACAATGGGTTGAACAATGCATCACTTAGGAAAAAAAGGAAGACATTAAAAAAGAATATATCATCACTCCTGAGTGTTTGAGCTTATGCCATAGGTATGATTTTGGTTAAATAAAGCAACTTAAASAAAACCAATAGGATGTTGCTTACAGTCCCAAAGAGAAAAGAAGCCCAGCTGGCATACTGAACTGTTCCAGGGCTCTGTACATGTCAAGGAAAAGAAAATGGACTACTTAGAAAAGAGTTTTTCAAATCATTCAGAGGGGTCCATAATTTGACAATAGGAAAGCCATGAAAAACAACCACTGAGTGGAGAACCTGAAATGTCCTCCACTTAGTTGCCCTAATCTTCCTGACAGTAAATTGTAGAGTAGTTAAGCAGTGAAAAGACAGAAAGACTATTCTGGCACAAGGCAAATGGAATAATCAAATTTCCATTTTGCTGYTCCAAGCTGGGAGTGGTAAAGTAAACAAAAAACCCCAAACAGGTRTTACTGCCCAGAAATTTGCTCTTGGCCCACTGTAAGATGAGAAAATGACTGAACACAGAATCGAATTCAGGTTTTTCACAAGATCTGTTACTTATATTTGTGATTCAAACGTCATGGAATCATAATAAATTTTAATTTTTTCTAGGGACAGGATAGTCTTTAGCCTCCTGGTTCCAAGAGAAAGACGGAAAATGCTGAAAAGTGCTGAATCAAGTTTTGCTTGGACAAAAGCAAATCTGCTCATCAGGCTTCACTTGGGCCAAAGTTTACCTGTATCCCTACCAGTACTGAGTTATGAGGGCACTTGTCAGAAGAATTGAGTAAATAGGAACACAGGCTCTGAAAAGGCATTTTTCTTATTTGTTTCTGTGAAAGGCATGCCTGAAGAATTCATTGTATCAAAAAACAAACTGTTTTACAAACACACCAAAATTTCAGCAGCTTTTCCTGCCCTCTCCGTTCCCTTCTATCTCTATCTACCCTTCTAGTTCTACCTGTATCAGCCCTATCTTTGAGTAGCCAGGTAAGAAAAAGCAGATGGTAAGACACCCTTTTCCTAACAATGTAGCAAAATAAAGGACCAAAGACAGAAAAACTCTAAACAGACTAAAAGACTTTTCCAAAACAGACACCTTAAGGTTAAGACAAGAAAAACTACTTATCTCTAACATCCTGATGCGAGATTTTTTGCTCCTCTTTTAACTTTTACACCATCCTCACCTTTCCAGCTCTGCTATCTTCTTATCCTTGTCATTCTTCTCGTTTTCCATCTCTTTGAGGATCTCCAGGAGCCGGTCCACCTCGGCCTGAGCCTTGCCCGACTCCTCGCGGTAGCGCGTCACCTCCCGCTCCAGCTGCTGCAGGCGCTCGCCCAGCTCGGGACTGGCCCTGGCCTCCAGGGTTGCCTCGTGAGCCTGAGAGGAAAAAGGTGCAAGAAACACCACTTCGTTCACATGGAGCTCTGACAAGTCCAAAATGTCATCTATGACAATTCCAGAATGTTATCCAGATAGTTATTTCAAAATGGCAAGATTAATTATTACACAGGAATTATTAATTATTACATGGGAATATGAAAGGCCTATGCTATTTTTAAGTATGGGGAAATACTCTGCAGGAAAATAAAAATTTAAAACAATGTAGTTTTTTAAAATTCAGCCTAAAAGAATACAYGATTTTTAATCTGAAACAGAATCAAAAAAGAAACAGAAATATGAAAAAAGGCATTAGCTTCTTCGAAAGAAAAAAAAAACAAATGTGAGTGTAAAAGTTACTAAAGTATACTTATAAAACAGTGATAGGACTATAGATTCAGTTATTTAAGGTATTTCTAAACTATTTACTCTAGAAAAAGAAACCACAGGTTAACAGCCTTCAATAACTACATCACTGCACCTTTGCACAAATGGTGCTGATGTGCTCAAGCCTTTGCCAGTTCTGTGAACCACACAGACCAGGGTTTATGAGCATGGCTACTGAAATTATCTTTGCTCAGTTATCTACAAAATACATYTTTCAACATCAGGCTATTGGGGCAAAAAGTACCTCTGGACTGAGGATGACATGATCCCAATGAARAGATTGTTTGGGGAGGTTTTTTAATGGCTTGGTTTGTTACAAAATTTACTAATTTTTTAGTAAACCTAATTMAATAATTCCCAAGTATGTAAGAGACAGGAAGAACACAGTATTAATGCTGGAAGTTAAACCAGCATTAATTAACCAGACTAAGGGCTATCCTTTTTCTCTCACCCTGCTCCTCTGCTCTTGGATCTTATATTTGATATCAATTAAAGCTATTTCAGAATTGCTCAAAATTGCTTCAGTGAATAGCAAGTTTGATGGAGCTATTCTGCTCATCAGGATCGTCTGCAAAAGCCCAGGCCTTGCTCTTTTCAAAACAAACCTACACCAGAAAATAAGAYTACAGACTTTTCTCCCCTCTGTGTGCAGCTGTGGAAAGTTGTTTTACAAGCTGCCAATGTTCTGCTCCAAAGCACACTAAGTCTAGATCTGATAGTACAGGACTCTGCTGCTTTTAAAGGTAATTGGAGAGCACTACAGCAGTAAAATCTCAGGGCAGAAAGCTGCTGCTTCCAAAGAACCAAATAGCAAAATTATATTTGGCTAAATCTGTTTAGTTATTCAGTAAAACAAGACTGGAGGAAAATATCCATTCATTGACTCCAACATTTTTGCCTTGAAGTGTCTAGTTTTTAATTAGTTTCTTTAGAGCCAAGGCCACATTCTAGTAGAATCCAGGAGACTTGTGGAGCAGAGTATTATGGGACTGTGGAAAGTCTTGATGCCTGTCTTTAATGGGATTGACCTTGGGATGGATCTAGTTTTCCCAAACAAAGGAAAGGTTCATGTTCCAGGGCCTTAGCCCTGCAGCTCTTGTCTGAGGGTCAATAATAAGCTGTTGTGGCTTTCTTTTGTTTAAAAACAAGGACTCCAGAAAGCTGATTAGGCTGGACAGTATTTTATCCTAGAAAAAAATGCCCCAAGTCTCGCAGGCAGATGTCAGCAAGATTGCCCAATAACCAAAAATCATGGAAGAGTGGAACCCTTTCCTGAGGTAATGCACTTAGGAACACTTAACAGGCTCCCTGCTTTCGAGTGACTTCCCAGTAAAATCCTGACACTCCTGTGTCACTGAASTGTGAGACTGAAAACCCTGCATCTGGGCTTCTGGCTGAGACCTGGCCACAAGTGCATCCCTGTGAGGCTTTGCAAAGCCTTTTGGAGTTAGGGCTGTCACTGCTTCCAGATTCCTTACTGCCCCATAAGCACTTCAAATTACACACCCTTGGAAAGGGCTCTGCACAGCAAGTGGAAGTGTAATTAATGCCCTGCCAAGAGGATGCAGRCTCCAGGAGGAGGTGGCAGCAGTGAGACTGACAAGTGTGTCAGCCCCACGAGCAGCTGTGAGCACCAGGGGACACACTTGGCTTTGGAACCAGCATTGCTGGGTGTTTCTGAAATGCTTTTTTGGGATTTCCAGCCTGAGGAAATCTGAAATATTTTATTTCATTTCCTTTTCAACTACACCTTAAATTTCAAAAACCTCCTCCAATCCTTCTTCCCAAATACAGGGAATTGGGAATACTGTTTTTGGGGTCACCTATCCATAGACTGAGGGCATCGGTATTCTCCTAAGAGACTCTGTGTATAGAGTTAAGTCTGGTTTTCACCAGACAGAGCCTGAGTTCTTCTGTACTGGATTTAGGTATGTTTCCAACATCTCAAATTGTTTAACAAATACTCCTCCAGGCTCTTTAAAGTCATCCAAAATACATGATCAGATAATCAAGAAACTTCTTTTCAAAGAAAACAAAGTTAGGCTGTTAGCCTGGCTTATTAAACTCACTAATTCAAAAGAAGTTRTAAGACCTAATGCAATTTGACTGTCAGAACAGTCCTGATTTATTTTACTCTGCTAATAAAAGCATCTCCACAACAACCCAAGAGACACTACTGAGAAGAGGAAATAAATTTTCTTTTCTAGAGAATTAGCCAACAAGTCAGTGTGTCTGGTTCTYATAGAACCAAAGGGCTATTTACAGGACATAAATTATTGGTTAAGACACGTAACACATGTTATYTGTATATAATGCACATAAGTATGGATACTTTCACCTAACACAAAGAGAACGTTATGTGATATGCTGTAAACTGGAGACCACTTCCTGCACTGTGAGTTACTGACTGAGTGACTTTGGTCCATTTTGTGGGTTTTGTACAAAATACGTGTTTCATGACAGTATCTAAAATCCTACTGGATTCATTTATTGTATAAGRGAGAAAACCAATGCATTTAGAGCTTTCCCACAAACTCACATCCAGATCTGGAACAGATGAAATTGGCTACCTTCCCTGTGCAAAATAATTAAACTTGGTTTTTTTCCTTTAACCAAAAAGCAAAACACAAATAATGAATTCCTATATTCACAGTAAAAAAACCTACATACAACTTGCCCCGCCCACCAAAGGTGTACAGAAATTCCAAAATAATTTCATTTTTGAAGCAGAATCAATATAAGTGACAAATGCACCAATAGTTTCTCCTGTATAAAGAGACTATAAGAAGTCTGTTTCTTAAGTTTGACTTCCATCTCTGCCTGACACAGGATTTGTAAATCTGTAACTTTAATATAGTTATAAACAAATGTGAAAATGTATAAAAGAAGTATGACAAACATTAAATAAATGTAGAAAGCAGCCTGCTGAGGGGTGAAGGGATCACAGCATTTTCTCATCTCTGCAGGTCACTGAGTTAACCAGACTGAGGCTATTTAAACCCTTCAGTTGTTACCCCCGACTGTGGCATTAGCTCTCTGTGCTCCTGTGTGGTATCAAACAGGTGAATTAARGAGCACAGCCAAACTCACACATTTCATTCTGCACTGATCTGCACAAGAAACAGTCACATTTCAGCTGGAAAGCAGCACCCTCTTAAGCTCTGCTTTTATTAGCAAAGTTCATCTGATCAGTCTTAATCTTTGCCAGTGTGAATTCAGTTTCAAATTCTAAGTGGTTCAGGGCTGAGAATAGTTTAAGTTTACTACTCTGGATATGTTCTCCCAGTTTTAAAGAGGGACTATAAAGGAAGAGGTGGTTTAACAGCTTTCTGCTTTCCTGCTCTCATTTCCCATCTGGAAAGTGGTAAGTGATGGGGTGACTGCTTCAGAGTACCTACAGAACATAAGAAAGAGTGATTGTTCCTCAGCAAAATAAATGTACTCTTGCTTCCACAGAAAATCAGCTGACAAAGCCAACTTCTACAGCTAAAACAAAGATGACCAATGTTTGATAGAAAYAACCAATATTTACAGATGGAGAGGAGTGGAAGACAAAACACATTAAAAAGAATTTTCTAAGTTGATATTTCTCGTGCCAAACCCCTCTTTTTTAAGAGGTAAGATAATCTTACACAGCTTAAAGTGTGCCAGACACAGGGAACATAACAATAGCACAGACCTAATTTAAAGGTTCTAAAATGTAAATAAAAATTCCAAACATTATGACCAAGACTCCAAATCAATATTCCTAAAATATTAACTAAATCAAACAGCAAATAACTCACAGCAAACACTTTCTACTTTTACCTATGAATTGAGACAGTAAATTCAGTTTAACATTTCACATACAAATGTTGCCAAGAACTTTTGCCCATGAAGTAAAAGTTCCCAAGAACCTGAAATCCCATTTTAATCCACCCTCCAATCTCCAAGGGAGCCTCATGTCTCCTAAAAATAGTAAATGCACACACAAATACAAAAATATATTATGATTATTTACTGCAAAGACAAACACTTTACCCATCTTCTGTACTAAAGGCAGAAATTCAACTGATAAAACATTTGTGCTGTCTTCTATCATGCCTTTATTAGTTTTAACAGAATTGTAAATTTAAAAAACCATCAGGCTTTTTCCTCCTTTAGTTCCAAGACTCTACACACCCCAAAAGAGCTTTTTGAAAAGGCAGTAATGGAAGTAAAACGCTCAGGAAATTCTGTGATATACTATGTACTGTAAACTTGAGTTTGTCACAGGGAGTTATTTGCTGTCTTTTAACCATCTCGACATGGTTAGTCTTTGTTAATGGATCTGCAAATTTTTGACACTGAATAAGCAGGTGTTCAGTTGGAATCAATTAATAAACAAATTATTTTCTTTATGAAGAATCATAAAGACAGGAAGACACCTCAAGAGAGGCAATTACCATTACTTAAAAAAGTGATTTCTTCAGAGAGAYACAAGTTCCCAGAGATGTCATTAAACACAAACCATTTGCTCTCTTTGGATTCAGCCCAGCACAGAGTGGGCAAAGTCAGGAGAGAAAGGAGATCTCTCTTTGTGAGTGTATTTTAACCCCCTCACCTGCCTCCTCTGATGTGGCCCTTACTCACCTGACCACAGGCTTACAAAATCAGGACATAAGTAAAGAACAGACATTTAGTACCAGTTTTTGGATATTCAATGTATGGCTCTATAAGCTGCTTATTCTTAACTGCAACATGACATYAAAAGAAATAATTCCCCAGTTTTCTTTCTTAGGACAGGGTACAGATGGTCTGTGTGCCTCATAAGAGGARGAAGGGTTTGGCTACATAGAGCCAATCCCCACCATGAAAATGAGCAGGTATCTACTGGCCAGGTGAGCTGGGTGGTAATCAATCACAGACAACAAAATTTGCATGTGGAGTCTTTGGAATAGCGCACATAAAGAGCTGTGGGTACCAAAAAACTCTCTCTGCTCCATGAAACCCTGGTGTCCTGTTGTGTCTCTGTCTTTCCCCACCACGACACTTTCTGTCACGCTAATCACAACTAWTCACTCCTTAACACCCCCAGTGGGAAATSAGGATGCATTATTAAACCTGTCGTGCAGGGGAAAAAGCAAAATGGAAATATATCCTGCCTTATTCACTCAGTGCTTTCCTGCTATTAAAAAAGCATTTTACCATCTTMTTTCTCTGGATGATTATCATCTCTCATGTATGTCTGGCTCACTCTTGGAGCATTTGTCATGCAATATTGAAAACAGCAAGACTCTAGCAGACAATAATTTAGTTATGAAACGCTATACAAATTACCTCACAAGGAAAAATGAGAAAGACCACACAGCGTGGCACTGGTCATTTCCTGAATTTTGAATATTTAGTTTTTCAAAATGAGTGTTATCTTCACAAGTTTTTCTAGCAGGGGTAGAGTAGGTAAGGTCATTTTTTTTTTTAGCTGTAAGAATATCAGGGAGAAAACCTCTCCAACTTTCCACTACATGAGATGATGCTGAGATCATCAGAATGGAACATAAAAAGCCACCACAGAATCATGGAATGGTTTGARTTGGAAGGATCCTTAAAGATCATCTCATCCCAATGTCCCTGCTGTGAGSAGGGACACCTTCCACTAGACCARGTTGCTCAAAACCCCATCCAACCTGGCCTTCACAAAGCCTCTTGTACCTTATCCTGTGTGCTTGCCATATCATACTGGAGGATAAAATACACAGTTTGCTCCAATATCTTCTATATTCTGATTTCAGAGTAATGAGTCTCAAARAGTTTGCATGCTATTAAAGATTTTGCAAAGAATATGCTCTCCTGACGCAAATTCTTCTGCCTATTTGCACCAAGTACAATCTTTTTGTATTAGATCTCATTTTCTCAACTCCTTATTGACACTATTTAGCCAGGTTTAAAGAATTTTTGATATGGGATGCCACACAAATGGAACAATTGCAAGCCCCAGAAATTTTCTGACTCTCAGACAATGATTGTCAGGATAGACAACTCCATTTACCCTGAACATTGCCAAGAGTAACACAGGTATCAGAAAAGTTCTGTAAGACCATTTTTTATGCACAGAGCCACAAAAGAAATCTCTGATGAAAACCACCTTGGATTACGTAATTTACAGTGTCAAGATATTATTACACAAACACTCCTTGACAGGAGTGCTCTTTGACATCAAACAGGAGGCTGGAAATAGGATCCAAAATTAAACTGACATAGTACCAGTGAGCTGAATGGTTACACAAGATGTTAAGCAATCTTTCAGTTGCTGCAACTCAGTTGTTATTTCTAATGTGCTGCTGTGCCCAGTGTTACAGAACGCTTTCACACAAGAAGCTTGATTTGCATGGAAATTCCACCTTCTTGTTCTGAAAATGCACAGACAATGGAGACGACAGAAAAGCTACAGGACACATTTCAAGCACCAGCAGCAAAGGGAAACAAAACACAAGACACGATATTAAGCTGTCCAAACAAAAATGCAGTTTAGGCCAAGGCAGTCAAACAGTGAAAACATCTCAGAAAGCTTTTTGGAAYATGACTGGTCAGACATCCCACTGCTTTTTGTTTGTATCCATATCCACTATGCTAAAGGAATTCACCAATACACTCTGTGTTGGCCCAACTTTAAAAGTACAGGTGAATACACATGCAACACAAAAAATTAAATGTGCTGGCAACAGCCTCTCAGATTGCCAGGGAACTTACTAGCTTGGATGGATGACTCAATAAAACTTCAGGGTGCTAAAGGGAGAAAGAAGATAGGAAAAGATGGAGAAAATTTGGGATAGGAACAGTGGGAGAGAAAAAAAGAAAAGATGTAACAAGAAAAGAATTTAAAATAATAACTGCAACATTAATTTACTAAGACTACAGAATCTTAATTAGTGGTTTTAGCATGCATTACTAACCAGCTTCTGGAACATGAGAAATATGGAGTTACCCTCATGCAAGTTCCAAATTTTATCCTGAATTTTTCAATTTAACAGATTTGTCCAGCCCCCACACATTTGATGCAGTTCTTTGTTTGGGTTTACAGATGAGTTTCAGATTGAGAAGGACTTTAATTCCTAGTGCTTCCTTTGTATCAATTTCAAGACAGCTGAATGGTTTAGAAAACTCATTCAGTAACTGACACTATCTGAATGCTGAACACAATTTTCCTTTTTGCTTTTATTGTAACAAGAAATCCCGATTTCCCTGGCAGCCTTTTTCTTTCTATGTTGAATACATCATTTATTGTCCCTTCTTAAAAAAAAAATAAAATTATCAGCTGAGAACAAAAACCAGCTTCATCTACCAATGTTATCAGTAATATTTTCAGCTGTGGGAGAAAATCCATGTTCACAAAATAAAAAGCAGCAGAGTCTGTATTAGACTAGCCAGGTTAATTCTTGGGAAAGACAGAATTTGGATCAACACTTCACTGAGTTGGGTTTTTTTTCCTCTTTTTTTGAGAGGTACTATCCTCCTGAATTTGAAGTAAGAACACCACAGCAGGAAAAGAACCCCAAAAAACAACCTCTGAGTAAGCCTGTTGAAGGTAGAGGTATTTTCCTGGCAGGGAATCACTGCTAACTTCTTCTGGTGAAAAGTTCCTAGAACTGCAGCAAGGGGAAGTTTATTAACATATGGTTTTGACTCTTTTTCCTCCCTAAAAATAAGGAGTGTATCTATAGGGAGAAAAACTATGCAGGGGAAATGGAAGATGGACAAAAATCCACTCATCTTTCCTGGAAAAACTTCTAATATTAGTTGGTCTCTCCCAGATCGGAAAAAAACAAAATGAAACAAAGTATATTGGCTGGGAAAGACAAGAAAGAAAATGCTGGGGAAAGAGTATCCTGAAGAACAACAACTAAAGGAAAAGTTTCTCACTATAAAAAATAATACATTAAAATAGTAGTTTGGACAAAGATTTTCCYGAAGAAAAGAAAAACCACCACAGAGCATAATTGCACTTCACAGAAAAAAAGGGAGAGAACCTCCTGTGTGTTATTTGCCTCTAATGATTCCATCTGAGCCAAAATGAAGACAGGACACCATGTAAACTCAACAGGGATTTATGAGCTGCTTTCAGCCTTCAGAATGTCCCACTGCATCTCCTGCTGGCAGCAGGATGACAACTGAGCACAGAGGCAGTGAATATAGAATAATCAGAACATTAAGCACACAGATTTGTATAACCATGGTATTATTATTTGAAAAAAACAACCCCAATATGAAAAACACTGCAGTTCCAGTTGCTAAGCCAAAGATCCATATAAAACACTTATTGTTGAAAAGAGGAAKAGCAACAAGAAGTGGATACTTCAAGGGATACACAGGAGAGTAACATGGAACTAAAATCAGTATCAACAACTTTTCAGCACCCTTGCACTCTGCTTGGTTAATATTTTTGTTTAGTGTAAAGTTAATTCCCTTTTACAGAAGAAAGGGAAGCTTGCATGGTTCATGATYTCTCTGAGGCTCACTCTTTGCAGGTTAGCAAGAGTTTTTTGCAAGGGCTACCAAAGTCTTTTTTATTTAATGGCTTAACAGCAGTCCAGATCAGCCTCTTCTGCCAGCTTCTTAACTTCCAGGGCTAATAGATTTGACTGAAGTACTCAAACTGCTCACTGGGAACAGGAAGCAAGGGAAGCAAGACTGATGCTAGACACATCTCCATTCAAATTGTGAAGGAAGMACCCCAAAAAAAGCTTTTAGCCATTTACTCTTAAGGAGCTACACGCGAGCTTCCTTCCTGCATCTGTGTCATGCAAATCTGCACTAAGATAATGTAATAAACCTCAAGAGAATGAACCTCTAATTCAGTTTCTGAATGAATGCTCTTATGTAGCCATTAGTTTTAAGGTTAATTATGACAATTATTTGCAAKTGTTAACAATGCAGAGGTGTAAAAACGAGTTTTTAGAAGCTTTAAAATGGAGCTGGATTATGTCATAATTATTTCTTATTTTATCTTGAAAATGTCAAACCACCTGAATAAATATCTCCAAATCATTTAAAAAGTGAAAGCCTTTAAAAATAATTTTTTTGCTTCTGTGCAAGCTACAATAAAACCCACTAAAGATTAACAAAACAGCTGGGAAAAAAGGTTATTAATGAAATATGTAAACTTACTATAGGTATAAACATATTTAAGTGAATGTTAACTATATTTTCTCTAGTAACTGGAAGTTACTCCACATAGGTAATGGTAGGCTATCAATTATTTTTTTGGTTGTAGAACTGCAACCATCCTGACCATGATTTAGGTAGATTTTTTGGATGAGGAGATGCTCTAACAACCTTTGGCAAATCTTAGCTACAATATATTTGTCAACTCATTACCAGCAACACAGGGTGAAACTGCAATTCATGGCAGAGAATTCAGTGAAAGGTCCTTCAGAAATGCCCACTGAAAACAGCCTGGGAGACCAATTACATGTGTATTGCTGCCTTTTCTTGCTACTGAGCTCTGCTGATGCTGAGAACAGTTGATTTTGTGTGATAGAATGAAGCAGGACAAACATGGGTCTAGATATGCATGCACAGAGATTCATTTACACTGTTCTCAGCGCAGTAACACCAACACAACAGGAATTCTAAACAGGTCAGAACTGATGACTCAAAATCACACACTTCACAGGTGGCATCTTCTTTTCATTTGTTTTTTTGCTTTCCTCCAGGCAGGGCCAACCTGCACCTGAATTTATCACATTAACTCCTATATGCATTGATAATTGGTATGTGAAATGTTTAGCTGTTATTTTTTCAGCTGTTACATCAATTTAATGGCACAACTGCTCCTACAAGCCGCACGGAAGCAGACTAAGCCTCAAACTCTTAGCAGCTGTAAACAAAAAAAGCCAACAGCACTGTTACTGCATGTAAGAGAAATTAAAACTTAGCACAAGTGTCTGAAAGTTACTTAGGCTCAGCTTAGCTTSTAATGAAGCTAAGTTTGATAGGCTTAGCTTGTAATATGTTTTGCATGGACACACCTTCACTGATCTTGCTGAAAAGAAATTCAAAGAATTTGCTCTTAAGACCCCAAGTTTTCTTGGTAGACATAGGCAATGTGTTTAAAACTGTATGCTTACAACACATAYATAAACATGCACTAAGATTACCTTCTTCAATTGTGTTTCCATCTTCAAACATTCCTCCTTTTTCTGTTCTAATGCAATTTCCAGTGTCTTGAGTCTTGAATCTTTCTTCAGTCCTGATGAAGCTAATGATGAAGCATGTTCCTTAAGATCCAGTAATGATGTCTAAATTAAAAGATGTGAAATAATTATCAAGTAAGTGCAATAGTTAGTTTCTTTTCTGTCTTTATTTTCCTCCTATCCTTTCACACTATGTTCAGGATCTAACTGAAAACAATTTTTTCAGGTTGTTTGTGTCACTGACTTAAGACAGCTTGAATTAATTCAGACTTTCTGGATCAAAATAAACTAAATTAATTTCAAAATAGTTTTTAAAGATGGACAATTTTGTAAACCGGAACTTGTGCCCCAGTGACAGTCATGTTTAAGAAAAACTGGTTTTCAATAAAACTGTATTTAAACTCACATGTGGTTAGAAGATTTAGCCACTGACATAGCTGAATGCATTTCTGTATACAGCTTCCATGGGGTGAAACTGATTCATGCCACCTTACTACTAAAGACATCACAACTTCTTTCTTTCAATATAATTTTTGTGTTTGCTTTTTTTCTTTTTCCCTGTCAAATGCCGATTCCCATGTAGACAAAATCTTAGTACTTTCTGGGTACACATTTTTGTGTTGTTTYACT
This sequence comes from Cardinalis cardinalis, assembly GCA_014549065.1. Classification (NCBI taxonomy): domain Eukaryota; kingdom Metazoa; phylum Chordata; class Aves; order Passeriformes; family Cardinalidae; genus Cardinalis; species Cardinalis cardinalis. Next base: position 1,430,210 of record JACDOX010000030.1, read on the forward strand.
TTGACTGAGTTTTGAAAAAAGATTGCCAATACACAAGAGAGGAACAGAGAACATTTATATTTCTCCAATATAATTAAGGTAATTTGTCTAGCCAACTGGCTCATTACCAACAATCAACCTAATTAATCAAAAAAATACTCGAGAGTCTAAAGAACTGGCTGTGTTGTTAGCATAAAGGAAGAAACATTATCCTCATGCTTTTGGCACCCACAGCTTTGATCAATTCTGCTCCTTCCTTCCTACACTGAGACAGAGACAAGCTTGTTCCCAGCCTTCCCTGTCAGCACAGCTCAGTCAATGCCACACTGACCAGCAGTCAGCCACTACTAACAAGATTAACTGCTGCAAACAAGGGGATGGCTGCTATCCCTGAAAAGGTGGTTCTGAAACACTGATGCTTTGCAAATTCTCCAGTGGTGTACTCTACCAGATCAGCTTTGTTAAAAGACAATTACTATAAAGGAACAGTTTCCTTCAACTCAAATGTAACACAAACAGAGACAACAAATAATTCCATCACAATAGATTCGTGTTGCTGGTCAACCTCTTTCTCTGTGAGATCTCCTTGTAAAATGCTGACTCTCTCTTTCAGGTCCTTAATGTCTTTCTTGTAGTTGTCGATCTCTTCCTGTTTTTCTCGTTCATCTCTGTCACGCTGCTCCTTTAAACGCTCAATGGTCTTTTCCTGACAAAAGAAAGCACTCTGTGAAGGAAAACCCTCTTAGTCAATCCAGCTTCTAAGGCTTCCTATCACAACACTTCTGCTACACTTGAAACGAGGAGAAGGAGTGTATTGCCATTTTCTTTTCTTTACAGTTGTAAAGATCCTCAAGAAAGAGAAAACTTGAGCAATCTGTGGAATCATCACTGTGAAATACCAGCACTGTGAATACTGGATTCAATACTGTGAATGTCTGGATAGCTGAATGTTCACAGTGCTGTGAACTTATTTAAATCTTATTTTTATTTAAATCTTATTTTTCTAAAACGTACAGTTAAATCAGTGGTTCTTCAGAGAAGAAGGGGTATAATGCCAATATGACACTGGGATTTATATACAGTAAGAAAAGGCAACAAAATAACTTTTCAGTATATCAGATATCAGTGGAGCTTTGGATATCTTGAAATCTAAAAGGATGCAAGCAAATTCCCAAACCTCAGGTAAAGTTTAACCATAGTTCATTGAATCTCATAGACTAAAGGAGCTCCTCTGGGAATCATGAAAAAACATACATAGTTCTCCCAAGAAGTTGTGCCACCAAAGAGAACGGGACAGTCTGTCTCTGAGGCSGTTATCTCCCGAAAACCGAGCATTAAAAACTCGGATTATCGGGATCATCGCTGCAGTCCCACGCCGGGAGCGCCGCCGCGCGCGCCCCAGCGGCCCGTCCTGCAGCGCCCTCTAGCGGAGCACGGCCCCGCCGCGGCCGCTCCGCTATGGACGCGCACCCGGCACGGCACCGGGAACGGGCACAGGAACTGGATCGGGGTTCGGGCACGGGATGGGGAACGGGAACGGGATTGGAAACGGGAACGGGATCAGGCACGGGAACGGGATCAGGCACGGGATGGGGAACAGGATCGGGATCGGGATGGGGATCGGGCACAGGCACAGGAACTGGACTGGGATCAAGCATGGGATGGGGAACAGGATCACGATTGGGAATGGGCAGTGGTGTAGGATCAGCAACAGGCATGGCATGAAGAACGGGATTGGGCATAGGAACGGGAACTGGAGCAGGCATGGGATTGGGCACGGGAGCGGGACCTGGATCAGGACCGGGCACGGGAATGGGCACAGGATCGGGAACTGGATCMGGATTGGGAACAGGAACGGGCAGGATCCAGGAAACGGATCCAGAAATGGTGCAGGATTGGGAACGGGCAGAGGATGAGGAATGGGATCAGGCACGTGATAGGGAACAGGATCAGGAACTGGATTGGGATTGGGCACAGGAACGGGCACAGGATTGGCAACTGGATGGGGATTGGGCACGAGAATGGGCAGCAGTGTGGGATCAGGAACGGGTACAGGATGAGGAATGGGATCAGAACGGGCACAAGAACTGGATCGGGATCAGGCACGGGATTGGGACTGGGCACTGGAGGATCAGGCATGGGAACAGGAAYGGGATTGGGCACGAGATTGGGATTRGGCACTGGATCAGGCACAGGATCGGGCACAGGACTGGGAACAGGCATGGGAACAGGAATGGGATTGGGCACTGGATCAGGCACAGGAACAGGATCGGGCACAGGATTGGGATTGGGCACTGGATCAGGCATGCRAACAGGAATGGGATTGGGAACAGGCATGGGAACAGGCATGGGATTGGGCACTGGATCAGGCATGGGAACAGGAACAGGATCAGGACTGGGCACTTGATCAGGCACGGGAGCAGGAATGGGATTGGGATCAGGAACCACGCCTTCCCACGGCGCAGCAGCAGCAGGATCTCCCCAGGGAACCTGCAGCGCTTCCCACGCTCACTTTTTCTGCCAGCGCTTCCTCCAGCGTGGTCAAGGCAGTGTCAGTGTTGGTGGTGTCAGCCTGCAGGGATTTCACCCGATCCTTTAAGCTGCTCATCTGCTTCTCCTTGTCTCTCAACTGCTCTTGAAGGTTTTCGATCTTGAATAAAACAAATCAATTTTAAGACAACAGMAAGGAAAACCATCCAAAATCATCTTAGGGTATATTAAATGATTAAAATTATTAAAGCAAATGAAGCCAAGTTCTTATAATCCTACCTCAAAACATCAAGTGATGTAATCAAACCCATCAAGTAATAACAAGGAATCAGTAAACTTTCCAAGAGTCAGGAATAAATTCAGAGCAACCAAGTCTGAACAGCATTGACAAGAACAGCATAAAGAAAAGCTATTATTCCACATTTCTCAGTATGTTGGGCACTGTGTCAGAGAAGGATGATCAACACATTAACAAAGAAACACATTAAGGAAGGAAAGAAATTGACAAAAACCTTCCTGCATACATAAACTATGCAGTAGTTTAAAGGCACTTGATAATTAAAAACTGGTGAAGAAGTATTATCTTAGGTATTTTCTTTGGTATCATCGTATTTTTTGCAACACTGGCAAGTTGCTTGCTTATCTTACACRGTGGCTTGCTATGTGATGGAGTATCACAAAGTGCCATTGCCTGGGTGGAAAATGTACCAGGTCTTGTTTTCTGTGGGTACAGGATTTCATCTATTATTTAGGAGTTCTGAATATATCTTTTGATACACTCAGAAGACCTAATGCCAACCCCCTTTCATGCATATATACATATCAAAAGAAACAGGCACATTAACACGATGATAACATGTCAAAAACAAGTTTACAAACAAAGGAGTAAAGTGTACACAGATTTCTCAGTTGCTTTCTTCTTGTGTTGTTCTGGCAAGTTCTTCTTGYATCAGCAAATGCACATTATAAACTAATGAGTGACACATGGCATGTGAAGTACCCAACTCCAAAACATTTGTAGCAAGACACTCTTTCAAAGACATGTGTGAGAAATATTGCAACCAGACAACCCCAAAGGCTACCAAAGGCTATCATTCATARTGATAATCTAAAGCATTAACCAGCCTTTGGTTTCACCTGTTGAACAGCAGTTAGCAGCTGCTTGGTTCCTAGAAATACAGCAACTATATCAGGTTTTACTCTTCACCCCTGGAGAAACAGTTTCTGTGATTACAGAGCAAATGGCTCTGTGACATGTGCACCACCACCTTTGCTATCTGCACATCTGGAATACAGTACAACATGGGCACTGGTTTATCTTCAACATTTGTTTGTATTAGAAAAGAAAGTATTATACCTCAAAGTTATTAAATTATGCTCAAAACTGAATTTGGGCACAACACTACAAAACAAAATTTAAGGCCGCCAAAAATTCATAATCAGAGACATRTCATGGCAGTCAGAAATAACTGTAAGAATTGAAAATTCCTTTTTTATACACTCGTATCAGTTGTTTAATGCCTTGTTAGCACACACTTGTAGCCCATGGAGGTTCAGAAAGAACCCCCCTAGCTCTGCCTGCAAGGTTCTGGTGCCCACACGCAGGGCTGCCCAGGGGCCAGCATGCCCAAGAGTGGCTGCTTTTGGCTGCAGCAGCTCCCAGGGCCATCAGCTGTCTAGACAGGCTGGCTGTTTGGACAGCTAACCATGAAAATACACTACAAAGGAGGCTGAGTTATTCTTAGACTCCTGTTTACTTCTGGAGGAGAAACACTCACCAAAGGCTCTGGCTGGCTGAAGAGGGGACAGTGCAGAGTGACTTTCTTCTGGGAGCAAACCACACACCAGAGGCAGCTAAATAATTCAGCTTCAGCACATATTAAGGTGCTTACCAAGGTAGCACAAGCATTTATTTGCACGAGCCCAGTGTGCATTTTCATGTTTCAATGACACTGTTTGCTGGGGCCAGAGTAAGGTGACAGCACTATGTATGACTGCTGCACCTCCCCACTGCAGCTGCACCCTCTGSTATTAAACCCCCAAACCAAAAATGTGATGTGCATAAAGTGTGAACCTGTCTGTTCCTTCAGCCTACATGCAAATTTTTCAATCTGGAGCAATGAATGGTGGGGTTTGTTATCCCTGAGGGAACAGCAGGTATTCCAAAATATTCCCAGTCTCATCTAAGCACTACCTAAACATCCCTCTGTAGCTCCAGCTGTGCCTTTTGCAGGGTCAGGTAACTGAAGGACCTGGCTCTTACACTACAGAAAACTGCAACTGGCATTCTGGGTCAAAACTGAAATATTTTTGTAATAAAAGATGTAAAATTTCCCTATGAAATCACACCCAACAATAAATTGTCTTTATTCCACTTTCCTCCTAAATCTGCAGTACTATAACAAATAACAAGTAAAAGCTCTCCATAATGAAATAACCTGAAGAAAGCAAATAGTCTCAACTCTGTCCATATAGTTAATTAATGAAGAAATTTGCTCTTATGTCCT
>JACDOX010000030.1:1435359-1460894 GCA_014549065.1 Cardinalis cardinalis
AAGCAGCAATTCTGAACAAATTACAAATTCTCAAATAACAAAAAAAAAAAAAAAAAAAGAAGCAGCAATTCTGAACAAATTACAAATTCTCAAATAACTGATGAAAATGAAACAGGTAACCAGAACAGGGTCTTTTTGTTACCCAAGATAAGATGAAATAAACATTACTGGAATCTCCAAGCCCTGTAGAACACAGAGAGGCACAAGGATTGATAAACCTCCTCAGATATGTTCTAAAAACCTAAGGATATATAATCCTTACATATTTATTTTATATTTATATTTTATATATATATACACATCTTATATATATATTATATTTATATATATTACTGTACCATATTTCTAAAAAATCCAAAAAATAAAAGTGAAAAGTATGTACTGCTTTTAATTATTAACAATTTTTACTTATTTTGCAGGGTAAAGCCAGCAATCTATGGCWAAGTTAGCAGCACTATCCTCAGTGTAAAGGTACACAAGGCTACACTGCCATCATCTGCTCTACTCCGATTTTCCCATCAATAATGATTTACTGGAATATTTTTYCCAACATTACCAGTTGTCAGGCACTATCATGTTTCAACTTGGGTGATTTATTCTTATTTGTGTGGAACTAATTATTTTGCCTTTGAGCCCTGAAGCACAGAGTAGAGGCAAGAGAAGCTTCCTCTGGCATTCTGCTCCAAAGGCAAGGAAGCATTTTACCTCCTGCAAATACAGACTCAGTRAAAAGTCCATGCAGATGCAAATTAAAAACAGCCCAGGGATTCAAAGGAAGCACATCTAGTTAAATATCCATCAAGGCCACTGGATTTCCAGATTCCTCTAGGTAGAGTTTACTAGATACAGCATCATGCTTCAGCCAAGAAATCCTTCCATGGAGACAGTGTCCACCACCCTCCATGCCCTGGGGCATGAGGAAATTGAACACTTCAAAAACAATTTCTATTCTATCAGTGACTTCTGAATAAATGGAGTGGGTTTGTGAACTGGTCATTAAACCCCTTYCACAATCAACTTAACACTTGATAGTATTGCTGCAGTGTAGCACAGGAGCAGATGTGCAGGASAGCATCTCAGAGCTCTGTTTAGCCTTCCACTTTTTTGATCCCAGCTTTCCCCTGGGGGGAGCAGCAATGTAAACAGGATCTCAATAATCAGAGGGGTTTCAGAAGGTTTCTGCTCCCATTCCTGTGGCACAGCCATCCAAAYAAACAACAACTTCACATAAGCTGTTACTTTTCCAAACAGTTCTTCCTTGGTTTTGTAAAGGCACTAGTGGTCTCCTCAGCTCCAGGGTAAATGACCACAAGGAGATGATGGATTATCACCAACCACAGGCAGAAACATTTCTTTCACATCAGGAATACTAACATGGGGATGAAAGATGCATTTTTGGAAAGGAGAGTGGGTRAGTAAGCAAGCATGTGAGGATAGAACAGCTATAGCTCTGTCTAGGTCAAGACATGCCACTCCCTTTAATGTAAAATTACTAATATAATAATAAAAATTTGAGAGCCTACAGTCATACTTGGAATTGCTGGAGTCCCACAGRATTTGAGAAGCTGAAAAAGATGGGCTCACATCAAAATCAAAATGACAACATAACAGTTAAAACAGACACAATTGCATWAAAAATATTTTAAAAAATACTGCTGTGTGGGAAAAGGAAAGAGGTTGGTGAGAGATCACCTTAAGCACTCAGAGACTGTTCAAGAAAGCTGTACTATTGGATTTAAAACTATTACTGCATTTTTGAAAGTCATGTTTTGGAGAACATAATGGAAGTACGTAAGCAGATATTACTGGGGAGTTTTCTAAGCTCCAGTTTTGTCCATGTCACACTGARAAAATCACCATTATAACTGTCTTCCTATTGCAAATCCTGCAAAAGTACCATTAGAACAGCCCTGCATGAACTGCAAAAACGTGTATTTAATTGAGCCACAACAGATTCTGYGAGTGTGAGAAGCAAGGTCTGTCACATGAGTGAATATCACTCAGCACTGTACTGAATCATTCCACTGAAAGTCATGTTCCTGCTATTAATTTTAAAGGTTAAATTCCCAAGACTAGCAACAATGTGAAGCTTTAGGCAAAGCATGTCTTCTTGCAAGGGTGAGATTTTTAAGTTGTTTTGAAGTTCAGGACAGATCAAACAATTTTCCTTTTTTTCAAAAAGATTCTGGCAAATGCAAATCAGAGTTTCTTCCAAAGTTCAGCTGCACTCAGTATGTTTGTTTTTTTTTTTTTACTTTTAAATCCAACCATTTTACATTAATATGATCACATTGTTGTAAATTTATATTCAGATTCTTGTTCTTGAACTATCATACTAAAAGCCATTCCAGGGAACACTGGATTAAGTTCTATTTTGCTTCCCAATAAACTTTTCTTTTTACTGCTCCTCTACTTCAATGCTTTCCTGGAACATGACTGCCTTTGCAGCATCACACTGGAATACTGTGCACTTTGGAAATGTCCTGATGTTGCTGACTTYAAAATGGTGGGATTTTGTAACACCTCAAACTGATACAGGGAGTCTTGGGTTAACAAAGGAACATAAAGTTATCTTAAGAAAAAGAACCAGGCTAGCAAGGATGAGGACAGCATAGAGGAGGACAGGGCTAAAAGTGAATTTTAAGTGGCTAAACTGCAGCATTCYAGTGCATCTTACACAATCATACCTATGAATTGCTACACAGGGTCCAGTTAAAATTCGAAACAACTCCCAATTAAAAAAACCTCAAAGTTGCTTGTTTTTCCAATTCTTACTCTTGTGATCTCCAGTCTGTAAAAAGTCCTTGGAAATTAGCACTAAGTYCTACAGAGTTTAGCTTTACAAATAAAATATTTCATTGCTATGCAGCTTAGAAAGGACAAAGAATTTAGTTTTGTGATTTCTACTTAAAAGTAAAACCTTAATTGACAACAAAGAAATAGTTCACAAACAGACACCTTGCTACTGCTTCAAAAGGAAGCAACTTGCAGGCAGAGAAAAAAAAAAAARGAATTCACTAGGAAGGACACTTCATGAGRTTAATACCTTATTCTTGACCTAAGCTTGCAATCAGGTTGCCTTGAGAAAAGGAAGAAGTGCTGATTCAAGAAATATTAACTTGTACAGACAATTTTTTTTGTACCTCTARTAAAAGAGCAACAAATAATGGACAATGATCCAACAGACTACTCTCTTCCCATTGCCTTTTCACACAAGGGTGCTTTGTAAATATATTTATACCAGCCAGAAAAACAGTTAATCTATGTTTATGWAAATAATCTCTATTTCTATTTGTTTTCCTTTGTCCTCCCTTCTTTYACATGCCCAGCCAACCTCTGGTAGCACCAGTTTGCTGACAGATCACTGCAAAGCAGAACTCAGAACAGTCAGCATAAAGTCAATTGTAATTCTAGTATCTTCTCAATAGTTAAAGTTTTTTTCTGTACTGTCACACTCCCTATAGCACGCAGTATTTAAAGCAGATCTTTCAAATMATATTCTCAGAATGTTACTACCATGTTTGCAAACCTTCTCTTCTGCTAATAAATAGCTTGAATTTCCTTCAAACCKAACACAATCCTGTCACTAAAGTTTGCTTTTTCTGAAAACTGATACTGAGAGGAGGTTTTCTTACAAGCTTCTAAAGATAGTCCAGCACAATCCAAACCAGGGGGAAAAAAATAAAAATTAGGACACTAAGAGTTAAAACTGATTTTTGAGCTGGTAAATGTACTGAAATTCACATTGTCAGGGGAGCACACGTATATGTTGTTCTTAAGCACTGTCCCAGTTCCAAAGCACTGCCTAGAAAATATTATGCATTAGCAATGACTCACATCCTYAGACAGCTGTAAACCAGTTAAATTTAGTTGTGGAATTGCATCATTCTGAGGAGGTTCAATAATATCAATAGCCTGACCCAGTTAAAAGCAGTGTTTGAATCAAAATCCTACCATGGGCTCTGGTCAGTCCAAGGCAGGGTTTGAGCTGAGAGGGAAAGCAAAGCAAAGCAAAGCAAAGCAAAGCAAAGCAAAGCAGTTCTTCCCAGCCCACTGACACTGCCTGTGTCTCAGGGCATACAGATATCATTATGAATGGACAATACTTTATGTAAAATGCCATCAAATAACAGAAGAATAAAACCTGGTCATAAGAGACTTGATTTGGCAATATGTGAAACAGTTAGTTGGTTATGTAGGGTTAATTACATAATCCATTAAAAACTCTCTACAATTTGCTTATCTTAGAGCTCCTCTGAGTGACCCCTTTTGTTGGTATCATCAGGTAAGAGACTGCAGCCATTATCCACCACCAAGATTTCAACCTCAGTTGTTCATCAAGGCAATTTGTTGGTTCCAACTTGAGCCTGATACTTGCATTCCCACAAGTAATTCAAAACAAAACACTGCTATCACATGTACCAAAACAAAATAGTTTAAACTCTGATGCTCCTCTTCAATGAAATTTAGATATTACTGATTTATTTCATATTTATTAAAATGTCATTATACTGAGAACCATAATTGAAATCATCTGTTAATTAATTTCCCAATCTAATTTTTTATTTTTATTTTTAAATCTAATTATGAATAACATCCATTTTCTTGAAATCTTGGTCTAATCACACAGGATAACATCATGCTAATTCCCCTTTCAGCTGTGTCCTGACATTATGAAGCAATCTCTAAGGCTGTGTTTTCCAAAGTTTTACTCCTACAACCTACCAAGCACAAAAGAATTAAAAACCCAACTATTCTGGGGACATTTACTCACTCCTGTTCCAAGTCTCTGAATAGGCTTTGACAAAAATGTGCACAGATTTGACTTAGTAGAGCTCATTACAGAGAAAACATAAATACTACAAATTAGAATAATTTCATATCGATGGATCCCAAATGTTCAAAAAAAGAAAAATCAAAAGTATTCTATTGTGCAAGGCTGATAAACAAGGAGAAAAATTGAACCTAGTAATTGTTAAGCTAGATCTGATATTGTGTTTTGTAAGAAGCAGAACAAAACTAACAAGTTGTGACATTACTTTTAGAACATCTCATGGTTCACACTTAAAGTAAYATTTTAGAAGTGTAAAGTGAAAACGTTTCTAAACTAACAAACTTCTTTACTTCTATAAACCATGTGCATATTTCCTTGATAATTACTGTGAAACAAACAGTCCTCACCCTGTGGCAGCTTGATCCCTGTTACTCAGCAATACTGATGATGTTTTCCTGCCTTTTTGAGATTTTGGTTCTACACAGAGTAGGGATATTGCAACACTGATAACTCCTGGTTAGAGACACACAGTACAGTGCTACATATCACACTCACAGCAAGAAGAAAGGTCAAGAAAAGACACAAAGAGAGGAAAGGCTGAACTCCTCAGAGCACTGAGAGAGCCATGAATGGAAATCAGGGAGCAGAAAAGACCAACCATTGAGGCAGAGCAATGGATAGGTTGGGAACATGGGATTTAATGCTGATTATAAAGGAAATCCTCACAGCAAACTAAACTCCATTTACACTATCATTTAGGCTCACTCAAGCAGAAGGCTGTACAACTTGAACAAAGACTTCAAATTAAATTACAATTCAGCCACTGAATTACATTGCCCAAATCACTGTTTTATTATGATCAAAGATACACTGTAGAGTAAAACTCTCCTCTACCCTGAGGGAAGACCTCTGGAAAGGAGGGATGCTTCTAATCCCAGTGTACAACATGGTCAGTCAGCTGTGACTGTCCTGCTTCATCCTCCTGGAAAGGACATGGACTGATGAACAGCAAGGGATTAGGAACTCACACATATTTAGTAAATACTAAATATGAGTGTGTGGTTTTGTGTGTGTGTGTGCATTTTTCAGTATTTAGCTATCTCTGCTCTTACAGAATTACTTCAGAACACCATGATAGGTGACTAAATATCAAACTCTACATTAGTTAGTGCTCCATACTCATAAACCCCTATAATTTTTTAAAAGCTAATATACTAAATTAGTATCATCATTTGCTGGCACCTCTCCATCATGCAGAGGAACATCTTAAGTAGCAAATCCATGCTGTCCTCAGACAAAGGGACCTTAGTTTCTCTGCTGACTCTACTCCATGCTGACCAGTTTTTTTACCCTTTGGGTGTAATCACAGATTTCAAAGCTGTTAATATACTTGTGCCTTATGAAAATCCTAAAGAATGTAGAAATTTGTGCAGAGACTCAGCTTTAAAGGCTGTTTATCATAGAGGGTTCAAAATTCACTCCTGAATCCAGGAAACTATTGGCTTAAACTGACAAATTACTCTTTCCCTGTTCCAGTGCAGATCCCTAAGCTGACTAACACAATCACTAATGTCTGTTCCAGACACAGCTCAGACAAAACTCCCAGGGGCAGAAAACGCCTGGTGACCAAAGTGCTGGAAATTGTGAAGCCTCACAACCCAGAGAGCAGTGAAAAGCCATGTGAGGAAGACTGATGAAGCAACCTCAAAAGTGGCACATGCCCTTGCTCTTCCTGCCTCTTCAATCATGGGCAAGCTTGTGTTTGTCTTGCACGACAGTGAATGCACCAACAAAGCTTATTAGCTTTATCTTGCCAGAAAAACTACACTTTTAATTCATAATGAAGGCAAGGGGCCCCAGAGCTGGCTGTATTCCCAGATCCCTCCAAGAAACCAGAATTACCTATGAGTAATGCCCTGTCYTGCCAATCAAGAGGTTATCTCTAGGCCCAAGAAGGACTTAGTACTAAAGTGACTTCTCCTCTTTGAGGGATACTAGGAAAGTTCCTTCCATATATATGACAGATTTGCCAAATTTGTTGAGTTGTGGCTTCAGATAATACCAAAACTGCAGTTGAGTTTTCTTGTAACTGAGCTGTTGCTATCAATCTTGTGTGACACTGTTAGAGCAGCGTGCATCAGTTTAAAACCCTTCCTCACCTGGCTGAATTACCTCATTAACCAACCTMATTAACCTCACAGGCCTGCTTGCTTTCTTTGTGTGAGCCTACTCATCTACAAGGGTCACTTCAGGAAAAAAAACAATCAAGCACTTTAGTTACTAAAGTCAACAGGCAACTTTCTTTAACCACATCAATATAAATGGAGAGAGTATTCCTTACATTAGTTCTCAAAATAAGAAACTGACTTGCTATCTTTCACACAGAGCAACATTTGATTTTTTTAGAAGAACTTTAGCATACATCTGGGAATACAGGCACATATAACCCAGATGTTTTTACTGTGGCACCACAAAATGCTCAACAATAACAAAAAAGTAATATAAAAATGAAGAAGCACATTCTACATTTAAAAATGCCAAATTATAATATAGGCAGGCACAAAACCTTATTTTGAATGCAGTAGGTTTGTCTGCCATAGATGCTGCAGTAGCACTACAAATGACTGTAACAGCATAAAGAGTGTATTACTTGGGTAAGTCTCTGGAGAACACACTGCCACCTCTACCAGAACCTGCACACTGTGGACTACCTGCCATGGAAAATGCTGTCTCAAGCTAAGCTTGTGGACCTTTTAGGATCCATATTCCAATCAGAAAAATGTATGTCATTAAATGGCTCAAAGGAATCAAAGATACCAAACCTTTGGGATGTTCCTGAAGCTGCTGTAACAAACTCTGCATGGTAATAAGCCACCTTTAAAACTGAACTAGCAAGGAGCTTAAAAGTGATATGAAGAAACTGTGCTATTCTCCTGCCCTAGTTGTACATTCATGGAAGAAAAAAAACAACCCACAACACACCATGTCACCTGAGTTGGTCTGCAATTACTCAGAAAGGTCTTAATAGAACGTCAGAGAACTGGAAAGTCAAAATGGAAGGGTAAGAATCCTACTCTGAAAGTGGTAATGGTTCACTGTAAAATGAAAATAAATTCTGTGTTGTGCCATAATTTTCCATTTGGAAATTAAAGAACTAATCTACCTGGATGTCATGAATGAAAAAAAAAATCTTACAGGAAAATTGTGCTGAATTTGAACTTATATAATGAAGCCTCTCCAGTCTTCTTTGGTACTTTCATTGCTACCACAAGTAGTATTTTGAGAGAGATGAGGGATTAAAATCTTAAGTCTAATTAAGTCTAATTTTTCCTATTATTCCTCTAACTGAAGATAATACTATTGACATTATGAATGTCAATAAAAATCCTACCCTCCCCACCCCATGGTAAAGCAATTCTAAAAGTATACTGGTGAAAGGAGAAGCTACTGTAGCATCTTGGACACAAAGGACAACCAATAAACCAGAATGGTTTCTAGAAATTTCAAAAAGGCACAAATTTCAATTTTGTCTTGTCCAGTGGTCATCAGCAAGCCTGTAACAGGAAGGTCTGAATGAAAGAAAAAGCAGCAGCAGAAGAGGTCTGATATCCCTTCAGGGGCACAGAGACACAAGTTCCCCATGGCCCTCCAGGACACATCTTTGAGGTCACGTCTGTCAGATCTAATAAAGAAGCTGACACAAACCCTGTGGGGATGTTTGGTCTCTTTTGTGGCATTTGAAATCCCTGAACCAGGTTTTGAACCAGTTCAGTGGCATGACCTGAGACCTGGAATAAAAAGAGCAGAAGTAGAGCTATGACAGAGACTTACAGAAATACTCCTGTAATTGGGCTGGATAAGGTCCTGAGTCCCCAAACAAACAGGAACTATTTCATCAACTCCAGCTGAGCAGAAGGTGCAGCACATCCACCTTGCCCTCCCTGCAGAGGGATGAGCTGAGCCTGTGTGCTACTCCTCCTTAAACGCCCATGATTCGAGCACATGAAAAGCAGAAGATAAATGTGGATACAACAGCCTGGTCAGAGAGTGAAAAAACAGGTTTCATTTTCTCACAGTAGACTTGTAAGACTTCTTAAAGAGTTGTAGAAACAATAATAACTAGTTAGTATAAACAACCTGTTTTCTTACTCTGTTTTTCTGTTCTTCTTAAAGACTGTTTGTAAGAAAATGTTTTTGTTAGTTAACCAATCAAGCAGAATGTGTCCAATCTGTCTATAAAAGAGAGAATTTTTTGTATTAAACACACTTCTACAAACCAGCCTTCAAGTGAATTTGTATAATTTCTAATTCAAAAGCAACAGATAAGCTTGCCCACAGGAGTGTTACAGAGGCAAAAACCCATCCAGTCTGAAACAGGAGGGCACATGCAGACCCACCTGGTAAATGAACGTGCAGCCCATCTTTGCTGGGCCAGTCTTGGCCCTTTCTGCTGAGTTATTCCCTGTACAGTTCACACAAATTCAGACACACTGCAGGTATCACCACGCCATTGCCTACAGTGTGGACACTGGGGCACTTCAAAGCACTAAATGCCATCGTTGAGAGAGCTCAAAGGCATGTCTCAAAGTCCAGCCTGGATTTTATGAATTCTTAGAAAACCATATATTCATTAGCTTGGTTGGCAAGTTCAAGGTCACACCTCGGATGAAACTACCATAAGCTGAATTAGATCTTTGAAAATGCAGTTCCCTCTCTGAGCTCTCTCATCTCCTCAGGGTTGTGGGAGAAGAGCTATCTGAGTAGGTAAACCTACTGCAGAGATGAGGGAATAGAAGGAAAATAAACTTTAAAGTACAAACACTGCACTTCAAAGTTAGGAATACTAAACCAACTATGAGCATCACTGATTTTAAACAACTGAGTTACACATTTTGTTTGCTGTCCTTCTCTCCTGCCACACAGTATTTCTAATCATTAAGCACAAGATATTTATTCTGATTTCTAAGACTTCTGGGAAGCCAAGGACATTAATCTTCTGTGGAGAAAGGCAATGTTTCTTATTCAAAAGTGCAGGAACATTTGAAACCTTCCCAAATTCTAGCTAAACAAGTCAGCACAGCCACCAAAGAAAAAAAAAAAATTTGTGTTCTTCCTTTCTCACAGGTCATTATCACACAGAGCATGGGAAGCTGCCAAAAACACTGCTATGTTCAGACACTAAAACTTGCATTTGATTTGCCTGCAGCTGCATTGCACAAAGAAGGGAGTGTTAACTCCTCCCCAAGACAAAACATGGCCTACCCCCAAAGCAAGAGGTGATTGATTCCCTGTTGGGTTGGTTTTTTTTCTTTCAGTGTATTATTACTTATCTTTTGTCCCAAATGCCATTTCCCTAAAATGCTTTGATTGCAAAATATTGATTTTTTTTCTCATTGCTTTTCATCCTTGTTTACCAGCAGAGATAGACAGATATAGCAAAAAGAGTAATGAAGCACCATTTAATGTTTTTCAGGTTCAGATTTCAAATTTGCTCAGCATGGTCCCTATTTTATTTTCAAAGATGCTCTCCCCCTGGCCTTGAGTTCTAACAACTTAAAATGAGATTTTATGCAAGATCCATTTTAAATGATATGAGAAAATAATAATCCCAAAGCTCTATAAAACTAAGTTTTTGCATTAAATTTTCAGATATAAAGCCAAAGTTTCCAAATTTCTAGCATGTGCCCTACTTCTTTTGTCTAAAATAAAGGTACTATCAAGCAGCATCACTGTATGAGCTTAGAACTGGAAAGACTCCAGGATTTAAAATGTGAAGCATTTGGTTTCCTCAGCAACCCAGAAAATGTATTTTGGTGCCTACTGAGTATCAGTGATGATGCCAATTGTCATGTTAATTTTTCAGATCTTTGCTGTTCACAATCTTCTTCTGTRTCATTTAACTGATCTCTAATCAGCCAGTAAACTTGCATTACTTTCTTCACCTTGATTTTTGGATGACTAAAAAGTATACTYTACAGCTCGCTAGCTTTAACCAATACAACAAAAACAGTGGTTCATAAAGCAAAGTGTGAGGTGGTCTGTGTCAATGAATCCAGAGACCCAAAAAAAGGGTGCATTTTCAATAATTGTTTGTTTCAACAGCAACAATTTAAGAAAGCAGAGTTTTGGGCACCATGCCAAACAATTCCTTGTCAGTGTCACCAGAAAAGGTGATTGCACATCTAAAAGTCACAGAAAACAAAAAAATAATGAGGCCCAAATACCCATTCAACTATGGCTACATTCTAGTACAGGCAATCTCTAAATTTCAAAAGAAGTAAGCAACTCTTCTTACATGGCCAAKTTATGCAAGCAACTAATTTTTAATAAATTCTGTTGTTTTCAGATCTTTATCACTTAAGCTTTTTGCTGCAAGTTTTCTTTGTACCTTSCATTAAAAAATATTAGTGTGCAAAATTTAGTTGATTAGAATACAACTTCAAAAATATCTAACTCCAGAAATGTCTGAGTACATGCTGAAGGAAGAGTACTTGGTGAAAACTCATTGAATAGTATCTACTAATCCAATTCTTCATTTGGTTWAATTCCTTCAACTTGCCACATCTTTATCCTGTTTCTTCTCACAACTGCTGATTCCAAATAYATATTATTTCCATACAAAAATACTAATTAACACTATACAAGAAAARCASTTTTTGTACCACGTGCCYTKCATKATCTTCCACTCYATTCAGYTAAAATGCCTGAGTACCACTTAAAYCAKKCCRATGAMYTTAAAACAAACATTTACTATCAGAYAACTAAGCCAGCAAGAGAMAAACCCAGASAAACTACTATCTATAATATCTAAGACCTCTGAAGATACTTTAAATCAGACCTTCAGATCTTCAACTAGAATATAAGACTAAAACCTGATCTGTTGAACATAGCAGTTTGTAACCAGAGAGAGGAATAAAAATACAATTGTGCATGGAGACAAAAGTTTAAGAATTGCCTTTTTTTTTAATGGCAATAAAATTCTGAACTGTCCTGAAAGATTTGAAAGAGCACCTGGATAAAGCAGAAAACAAGATATACACTTTAATAAGATGCACTCTAGAAATGCAAAACCAGAAAAAACAAATKACAGTTTACAAGGATTAAGAGAAAAATATTTATATGACAGGAGCTACAGGCTTCTGAGTTTCCAGGCAGAGAGCAGAAATAGCTATCTGTGCAGTCACAAAAGGACAGCCATATATACCAGATAAAAATSAGGCTTCATAATTTTTCCCTAGGACCTGAAACAATTTTACACAAGTTATCATAACTTCCAAAATAATACATATTAAAAAAATCAGACAAGTCCTTCCTTAGATATTTTCTCAAGCTCTGTTTTTCTGTGGAAAAATGTTAAAGAGAACAAGAAAATGCAAATCCCTTTCTACAGAAAAATCCCACACCTAGTCTTCAATTCCAGGTCTGGACAAGTAATTAAAAATCTGAGTTAAAGACATCAATCCTTGAACTTAAAAGGCCTGAACTTCCAGTTTTTTATCCCAGGCTACACAAAAACCAAAAAGGAATTCCATATTGCACCACAAACCTCAGATAAAAGAATTGTCACCTGGATTCTCCACAAGAATATTCTAGGTTAGCTAGTTGCACTTCAAGTTTACAATTCTCACAATTTAACTGTTGATGTTAAAGAAAATGCCTCCAGCAATTTCAAGGCTAAAGCAAATTCAAATCTCTGCATGTGATTCTAGTTAGCAGCAGGAAATAGACATTTATCTACAGATAGGTTTATGTATTTCATACAGAGAAGCTGAGGATGCTCCATCCCTGGAAGCATTCAATGCCTGGCTGGACAGGGCTTGGAGCACTGGTTTAGTGGAAGGCATCCCCAYCCATGGCAGAGGGAACTGGACCTGRATGATCTTTAAAGTCCATTTCATCCCAAAGCATTTTATGGTGCTTTGTTTCAGTGGGTTTTGTTTTGTTCTTGTTTAAGAAGCTCAGAGRGAGGTTTACAGAACACCACAAATGGCAGTTTATTATGGCAGTGTTATCCTCAGTGGAGCTATCCAAAAGAACAGGACCTCAAAGGTTTCCCTCTTAAAAGCTTGGGTCCTTTCTTTCCAACCTGAAAAGACCAGGTACTTTCACTTGAAAGCAGCAGGGAATAGTCCTGAAAAAACAGGTCAGATGCATGAAGACACAAAATGGAACTGTCTCAATACGGATTACAGTGGTCCCAAAGAAACAAATTTTAAAAAAAGAACCTTTAGAGCTGCCTATTAATGATCTAATGAAAGATCATTCTCAAGTGCCAAGTAGAGCAAGAAACTGTGTGAAAAAGCAGTGGAAGAGTGAATGGAAATAAAACAACCTCAGTGACATTTAACATTTACACAAATGTCGGACTCCCCACCCCTTGGTTAAACATTCAGCTGGGATCTCAATCTGTGTCTGGAGGGTGCATGACCAATTTTGTAAAACAAAAAGAAACAGTAGAAAAAAATCAGAAACCTGTGTTTATAAAAAGATGAACAGTCAAAAAAAATGAGACTCTGAAGACTGGGAATTAGGGCTTTGCTCCAGAATTATTAATTACTTATTTGTGGCTGAAGTCTATGCCTGAACTTCCATTCCTGCATGACATTTGCTGTAACAGAACTGAACATGACCTAAACCCTGATGATTTATGGTTACAGACAAGAAGAAAAGGCATTGGCCAGGCATCAAAAATTAATCAATATTCTGAACTATTAATATCACAAGAATTCCACATAATTGTTTAAAGGTCTAGGAAAAAAAACAGAACAAAAACCCCCACATCCTCAGGCTAACACACTGAATAAGAGCTCCAAGAACAGCTTCTCTAAAGAGAAAAAAAAYGTTCTTCAAATTAAAATTTATTGCAGTACATGCATTTCTCTCTTTTTACCCTGTGCAGAGGAAAACTGGGATACTTTGTGTGCAATTTGCCACCAATCATCCATAATGACATCCCTTGCCCTAGGGCTCAATGCCTTTGGGATGCCTCCCTAATTTTTCTGACACAGTCTACATGTTTTTTTGACCCAGATCTCACCCAGTTCATTGATAAGGTCTACATTTTCTTATCTAAAAAGATATGAAGGATAGTCTGAKTATCCTATTCTAGCACTTCCCAAGAAATATTAAGTATGAGAACACAGCATTTTTAACAAAAGTTATACAAAATTCTTCACAAGATCAGTTACATAGAAATCACCCTAATTGCTTCTACTGATCCAACCTCTCATTCATTCAGTCACATACTGAAGTCATGATCAGCCTGTGCTTCAAATCAGCATGGCTTTGGTAGGGTGCTGGGTGGGAAAGGATTGATTTTTCAGATGATGTGCCCTTATAAAAATGCCTCAGCCACTGGCAATATTAAAATGGAAGCAGAAGCAGCACGTGCAATCACAGCAAGGCAACAGCCTCGGTTTTGAATTCCAATTTTCTGTCAAAAATTCAAACAAATTCATCCTTCATCATATTCCCACTACATCAATAGACTGGAACATTCATCTCCAGAATGTACATTCCAGTTCAGACTTTTTGACAGCCTTGGAAATTGAGATGCACCAGAGGTGTTTATCTGACTTGGAGCTCTCCAACCTTACCTTCTTCTGAAGAACGTTGACTTTGCGTTCCTTCACCTCCAGCATGTCCTTGAGGTCATGGATCTCTCCTGCTTGAGTCCCCTTCTCCTCTGCCATCTCCTGGATCTGCTTTGTCTTCTTGTTCAGCATGGTCTCCTTCTCCTCCAGACGCAGCCGCAGCGCGTCCACCTGGGTTCAGAAACGCAGAACAAGCTTTGTTTAGCACTGAAGGAGAGAAACTTCAGGAAGTTAAACTGCACTTCCACAGGGGAAATATTACAAATAGATACAGAAATTGAACACCYCTTTCTTTAATAATTCAACACATAAAACTGGGATAAAACAGTTATCATAAGTGACAGAAGACTAAATACTAAAAATAATCAACCACGTTACTCCCAACAATATGTGAATAATGCTCCTTCTTGGAAAACCTCAAATCATACTTGTCATATAACTCAGGCTTGTATCACACAATACTAATTTGTTTTTTTTTCTCAAAGTAGAAGCCAACACAATGTGTTGTGAAGTTGTCTCACATGCAGGGAAACTGACCCCTTTATTTGAAACATTACTAATAATCAGAGAATAAACACAGACTCGTTGTACCAGACAATCACTTTATATTCTAAATTTTAATCAYAGTAGTAGCTGAGCCTGAAGGTAATGAAAGCAGAGCTCTTTGTAGCCACTGCAGATCACAACTGGGAAGAGGTTACCTCAGGATGGCTAAGAATATTTTGGCTTAAAAARTAAAGTAATTGTTTAAATATAACATGTTTTCCAGAGCATGCAGTTTTATATTAAAGGTAAAATTGAACAGATGACACAGTACAGGATATTATGGGTGCAATTTGGACACACAAACACACTTAGAGCTCCAAGGGCCTGAGTGAATTTAGAAACACACTCTGGGAACTCTGTGGTGACCTCAAACTTCAAAACTGCATGTTGAGCATCTTTTGCTTTTCCTTCTGCCTTTCTCGTCCATATGTGAAACAGAGCTCCCAAGACAAAGGAAATGGGAGAAGGAATCAGAGCTACCTGAATATAAATTCACTGAGAAGAGTGAGGTCATCACAGAGCACAGACTAATCTCAAAGGCTATTGTGGAATACGAAATCCAACACCACCAACCTGCTCACGATCCAAAAGAAACCCACTGACCCTTATCCACTCAGCATTCAGACASAGCTCAAATCTGCCAGCTTGGCTGCTAATCTCATTTGACAGTATCAGATTTGGTTCCTGTTAGCAGAATCCATTACAGGACATCAGTCACACAGAGTAAACAGACTGATCAATGAATTTCTTGGTCCTTCTGCACAGCACAGACTAGCAGAGACATGAACTGAAAGGATGCAACTACTGGACAACCCCAGCTGGGGTAAGAATTTAGGAATTGACTCTGTTTATGGTATTTTGTGCAACATTTAGTTTTAACATATTATCCTAATTCTATTTTATTTTGCATTGCTAATGGGAAAGTTATCTCTGAGGCTCTGCATTTCCAATGTTCCACCCACAAAACCCTTTGGTGTTTTGTCTGCCTCCTTTCACACAGARCAGAGTAAGCACTTTCCCTCTTTTCCAGGGAAAAGAGCTGCCCTGCTCTCCCCATCAGCACTGCAATCCCACTGCCACCTCTGTGTCTGGAGCCCTCTCACTTACACATACATTACTRAAATCACATTCCTGACTTCTCACCCAGCAAATGGGGTATATAGTGTGATCTGCAGGGATATYAGAGTACCAGGTCTTACCCAAATATGATTTATAGATGGGATAGTATTTGCAATGAAAGGTTTAGCAGGTGGATCATGCTTTGTCTTCTTTTTTAAAACATWCAGCTCTATAGATTGATTGGGTATGTTCTTCCCTGGGAATCTTTGATATTAAAGCTAAGAGTAATTTTCATTAATTCTTCAAGGGAAACTGAAAATCTACCTCACAAGATAMTAGACATACTCTCAACAGTTGTGTTGCAAAGTATTTGAGACAGTCCAGATGCCTACAGCACAGCAGTAAGCAAAAGGAGAACATCTGCAAATAGAAATTTATCCACAGAATGCTTTCCGTTTCCTGATTGATTATTCTCTTTGAACTCTATATTAGCTTATGGTTTGGGGTAAATTGCATTCCTGGTTTTATTTGTGTGAGGTCTTTGCCTAGGAAACCATAGAAAACATTTTCAAAAGTATTTTCAAAGGCTGGCAGGACACACAATCATCACCTTAGCACTATTCCTGGCAGAACACTGCACTTGTTTAYCCATGTCAGCTCAGTTTATGCATGGCATCCTCCCACAGTGACAAGAATTGAGGTCTGTGGGAGACGGATGATGCCAACTCCAACAGAGCCAGCCCAGGATTTTCTCAGTACACGGAAACAATCAGGCAAACGCTAGTGAGGTGCTGACACCCCTTCTCCTGAATTTTGTGTTTGGATGGTTTTGTCTTAACCTTGTGTTAACCTAACTGCTTTCTCAGTAATGGACTGCCATGTCTTTAATGCACGGCAGGTAAAACCCTACAGTGCAGCTCAGGCCAGTCCTTCTGTCACAGGGGCTTGCTCAGCTTCCCTGCCTGCAGCACCCAACTGCTCACAAAGCTTTAGCAAAACAAGCACACCCCTGACCCTCCTAGGTACAGGGCACCTCTCTTCAGGTGGATACCACACACAACACTTAAATGTCTTCACTCTAGGGGTGATATATTAAAAACTCTGATGGGAACCACTGATTTGCCTTCACAGAGTTTCCAGTAGCTGTAAATAACATTTTATGTCTCTGTTCTTAATGTGTCTAGCCATATATTAAAAAYGCAGAAGTCCAAATTTCTGAGGAAAATTCATCCATTAATAGCTCCAATTACTATCAGAATAAGCACAATAAATAAAATTATTTTTAATATAAATATCATCTTAAGCATTTTTTAGAATCTTGAATAGTGTAATGACAGTCTTAGCTTTCAGAATATTTCCAAACTACAGGAAAATCATCTACATTTTCAGAAGTCCACAGTGAGTTTCAGTTTTCATTGTGTTTCTACTCACTGTGCTCCTGAGTTTCAGGAGCTAGCATTAATAGGAGTGAGATTGAAAACAAAGGGTTTTTTCCCTGAATTTTATCATCATCTCCACTGTACAGTGGCAAGCAGGTTATTCCAACCCTGGTGATTGCCACTTGGGTTWAAGAAGATATCAGTGATGCCTAGAAAAAACAGCACACTCTTCTCCTGAGTGATTCTTCACAYCTACCTGATAGCTCTTCAAACCATGGCTGAACCATAATTTAGATCAGTGAACCAAACCATACTTCACTCAGTGGTATCAGAAGGTACAACCTCCCCTATGCTATATCCAAGCCTCAATTGCTCTGTAACAGCAAAATTCTAATGTTTAATTCTCTGTAGGTGTGACTACAGTAGAGGCAGCAGAAGGAACAGGTGGAACACCAATCCTGAAAYGTCTATTCAAGAGCCTGCAAAGGTTTCTAACAGGAGCCAGCCACTTTTTAAAGCAGATGTTGAAGTAATTCTATGCCAGCATTCAGAATTTAAAGATCATTGAGAAATGCACAGAGACATGAAATTTAAATTAGTATGTGAGGTGAGAGTTGCTTTTTACCTACTGTAGCTATTGTTAGGTGAAGTCTCCAAGTACGAGTAGATTTTTAAAACTATCAGTTTTGTGACATTTCATTATTAACTGGCAAACATATAAATCCAAACATATATAAATCCAAAGAAAGAGTTAAGCCTTTTTACTGATAGCATATTCTGCAATTAAGACTTTAAAGCTACGTTTATTGACTGATTTGAATGCAGTGCTACCACAAGACTTAATTTAATTCTCTATTTTTGACACTGATTTTTCTTTTTAACTAGATTGGAGTTGACTCTTCACCTCCTTATACCAATTGCAGCACATCCAGGATGGTCTGTAGACGGGAGTGAATTCTTCATGAACATTTAGCTCCCAGTTTTCCAGACAACTTAGATTACACAACGATGCCATGGAGCAGAGACGCACATGCCTGCCTTTGTGCAGAGGGTGTTTAGGTCCTGCCAGGGTTACAAACTCAGTGCAGAACAGATGTGCAGCTCCCAAGGCCTGCTCGGGTCAGAAGTTAGTTCAACTGCTCTTGCACAAGCTCTAGCACAAGTCATTAAACACCCAGCTCCCATTTGGACATTCCTCACTAAACATAATCCACTCCTCTGTCTCTGATTTGGCAGAATCTACTGCAGTTTCAAAAGGCCAGCATAAGCCYCAAGAGAGAAAAATCCTCAGAAAATTTTATGTTCTAATGAGACATTCAAAGCAAATAAAAACTTCCACATGATTAGATGCATTTTTCTACTGAGTATTAATCTGAATTTACCATAGGAACAGACCAATTACAGAACCATGCCAGCTTGGGCAGTACASAAAAATAAAGGAGAACATTCTCACTGGCTAATGCAACTTCCCACCGAAGCCACAGAACTTCTGGCACTGATCTAAGCTGAAGGGCTCACTGGGTGAAAACTTTGTATGGATAAAGCCTTAATTCCAACATAAATACAGACTTATTTTTTGTTTTGTTTACAAAGTGACTCTACAATTTTAGAGCTATATTTAAAAGTTTCTACACCAATTGAAAAGTTAACCACAATATCCTCTCCACCCAATAGCCCTCAAGATAAACACCCCACAAACAGCTCACTGCTGCTTGTAGTGCTAGTGTGGCAGGTGGCACATCCATTTTGAGATGTTATATCAACACTTTTCCCCACCTGTGAGCAGTTTCTTTAACAAAAGATTAAATAAGAGGTAGAGGCTTGCAGAGGTATATTCCTCTCTTTTACAATGTTTATTTAAATCTGACTTTAAAAAACTGATCCCCTATAAAGATGTCTGGCAATGCATGTCAGAAACTGCAGCTCTCTTCCTCCTCACACTCTCTCTGGGTGTCTTGAGAGAAGCTAATTGGGTTTYAACATTGACCAGTGTTGTCAAGAAGTGAGGCCAAGCAGGATCTCACATTCCTACCTCATTCCCAAWGAAAACCCTGGTATGGAAAGATATCCTTTCCTTTTAAAAAACCAAATCATCACAGGATGCAATGGTAAACATCTCAACAATGTATGGTCTCAGCATGTTTCAATCCCATACTTAAGAGGATCACCTATGAACACAGAAAAAAGGTGACTTTGTGATAATTTAATTGTTRAGCTTTCTGACAAGAACTCCAACAAGGGTGACAAAGACCAGATTGTCTTTCAAAAAGTATAAATATCTTCTTGGAAGGAGGAATCCAGTTTGGTTTTGTGGTGCTACATGAGAATTTCATTTGGAAGCAGCCAATGAAGAACAAATATACTCAATGATTATTTAGTAATATCACAAGTTAGAGAGTAGAATAATTTTCTGTATTAAAGTGTTTAGGTAAAATAAAATCTGTATTTGGTCTTTAGGTAAAATAAAATCAAGATGTTCTGAATAACTGTCAAGAGTATCTATCAATGGTATATAATCAAGTCTTCCTGGTTTTAAATACTGTGTTTCAATTCCGTACATTTTAATCGAATAAATATGTTTATCTACTGTACCAGCTGAAAATACAATACTCTACTGAAGTCTTTTACCTTTTTAATGAAGTAAATTTGTTCAAAAACTTCACCTCTCACGGGTAGAAAAGTACTACTAATTATTACTTAGAAGTGAGAAATGTGTTTCTAGTTGTGTAGGTTTGTCACAGTACTGCATATTTAACATACCTATATTCTTTTCAATTACTGCAATGGATCAAAGCCTGCATTTTACCTTTGAAAATGTTTATTTACCTAACACATGCTTTAATGATATTTTTAAATTTGAATATTTCTTTTAAATAGACATGTTCTAATCTAGGGTACATTAATGAACTAGCAAAAAGGAATGAACAAACTCAACAGGAGGTTTATGAATGTAAATTGTAACACATTCCCAGTTATACCCACTAATGCAATCTCAACCTCTACATAAATCTGAGAATAATCAGAAAAGCCATCCTAGAACACCCAAAAATATTTACTATGCAACTTCATTACTGCATGTCAACACGGCCATGAGCACCCATAGATTCACCAATTTTGGCTAAAGAAAAGCTAAATTAGGGCATAAAGTTCAGACCAATTCTCTTATGCTCTTGTAATAAGGAACCTCCTACCAGTGTCACCCACAAATTTCCTGCATGCCTTTTTCTCAGCTCTTTTACCTTTGACTCTTAGCTGTAACAACACAAAGTTTWTGATGCATCACTGCCATCTTTTGGACTTCCACTAACACTACAATTTTCCAAGCCAGRTACTGAGGTGCTGTCTGCACACAACATTTCATGCTTGCTCTTCAAGAATGTCCAGAAGCAASATGTTTATGCTGCATTCATTATCTGTGTGATGTTCAGATACTCACCTGAGTCTTATGGGAATTTATTAAGCATTTGTCATCAAAACACAGTTTAGAAAAAATATTCTTCCTTTACCTTGGAATATGCATCATAAACCATGAAAGTCCATATTTYAGGTGTAAGCAAAGCAAGAGCTCCTGGACATTCTGACAGTAATGGTGAAGCCTCTGCAGAGCGTTTGCYATTGGAATCATCTTCCTTTCCCTTCTCTCCTCTAGCTACAAGGTCGCTGCAAATAAATCCTCCCAGCTCAGACACTGCAACTTCTAATTCAGCCAAGCACTTATGCACACATATCTGTCTTTAGATCAATCCCCTGGCCTASAGAACCAAACATATAATCAAAGATAGAGTGCGCAGAGCAAGCAGCACTGGATGGCAGCTATGGGACTGTACAACCTAAGAACAGAAGAGATCATGGGTTTTCTCTCTTTCTCTGTGCACAMTCAGCAAGTACAGAATTGCCCACTTCACCTCTGTCTGCAGGATGGCAGCTCTCTGCTCTTTAGCTGTTAGAGACTCTTTGAGAACCTCGATGTGCTGCTTGCTGTCAGAGAACTGATTGGTGAGGGTCTCCAGCTTGGTCTGCAGGGCCAGCAGCTCGGTGTCCTTGCGCGACAGCTCCTGTTTCACCTGGCCAATCTGCAAAACACAGAAAGGACGGGCAAAGGGAGAAATCATTTATGCTTTCCTTACAAAAATTACCATCAACCAACAGTATGACACTCTGAAATTATCCCACAGAACCATAAATTAGCCTTCAGTTATCTTGAGTGAAAAGCTGGCAAAAATTTGTGTCATGAGCAAAGGATACAAGGAAAAAGAGAGAGGAGCAATGTCATCAATTTTTCAAGGGAGGTTCTTTTTAATAGTGGCAGTCTGCTGTTATTCATCTTCCAAAGGACTGACCAAACCCAGACAGGTAACAGGGACAAGGTTTTAATGAAGATGAAGCAGAACTGTAATGACAAAGGACCCCTGGCCTGTAATATCAGAGCAGATGAGACAACTGCAGGGCTCTGAGCAGCACAACATTTGCTTTGAAATGTCAAATCACTAAGTTGCCCTCCAGCTCCTCACCTATCAATCCAGCCTCATGCTTACAGAAGATGGGAAGACACCTTTACTTTTCCCACAATTTACAAAATCAGCATTTTATTCTATGAAACATACTTTAGTTTGTGAAAGCTTCTAAAAGCAGATGCAAATATTCATCAAAACAACACGARAACTGTTTGTGGAATTGCATTTTGTTGAGAGCAATTTCCTAAATTTAACGCAAGGAATCAGATCAGTACAAAAATGCAAATTTATTTGAACAAATGTATGTTGGATTTTTATTAAGAAAAAAACCCCCAGTAAATTTAAAAATTAAAAGAAAAGCAAAAAAACCCAGTTATATTATATAAAATTTTAATTTAAGTGCAATAATCACTCAGGACAATTTTTCTTAAGTCTGAAAAAAAAATTAATAAAAGACGACAGAGAAGTCTAAATGCAGTTGTAAGTCCAAGTTTGTWACCAACTTTCTGGTTTACTTCTTATCTCACTGAATAGCAATATTTTACTGCTACATATTATATAGTACAGGTGGACGTATTTCTAAAAACTTAACAGTCTTTGTTAACTTGAACAATTCYGTTTGTGACATTAAAAAAAAAATCCCTTAGCCTCAAAAGTGCATTGTCCAGTGCTTCAAAACAGAAATTGAAGGACATCACAAAATAAAAAATTTGTCCAAACCACTGTCCATGTTTGGAAACATGGCACACGAACAAAATAATAGTAAAGCTTATCATTTTTTTAAGTTTTTGATTAGAATAAATGCACATACTTGTAGAAAAATACAAAGCTTGGATAAATGCACTTTTATATTGACAACACTGTTTCAATGATGGGCAATTAAATAAGAAAACTCTTTAACAAAGAGTATTAAAATAGTGTCAAAATATGTAACCTCAGACTCCTGTGTTYTAATGTGAAACAGTGTAGATGAGGGAATGGGGAAGGAGGACATGCATCTCAAAAAACCTCTCAAACTCATTTTATTAAATGGAACACTGAGAAGGCATATAAGAATTTACAGAACTATTCAATAGTTTGTTGTTCACTAATTCAAACCTACTAAGTTGGTTTTTTTTTCATATTTTACTAAAAGCAAATATGCCCARAGGATGATTCTGCCACCTATTTCAATTCACCACAGAGGTATTGATGTCAGCTGCATTATTTCTGCTGTCAGCCACCAGTTGCACAATACTGCCAGGCACAGAACAACTGCTGCAAAGAGCTGAATTATTTACTGGTTATCTTTTCTAGAGTATCTAAACAGAAAAAGCCTCCTTAAAAAATCTCAGATGACACAAACTTTTTCAATTAGTAAGTAGATGAATCAGAATAAAACTTTCTCAAAAAGACAGATGGTTTTTGGGCACACCTCAGAAAAGATGTTCACAGCATTTCATTAGGTGAAGATTCCCAAGCAGCACTGTGAGATTCTTGTCTCCCATTTCAGAGCTGCAAGCCCACCCTGCCAATGTGCCAGAGCTCTTTAGTAAGAATGCAGCACACACCATCCACATTTGCAAGAGAAGTAAAGACAGCATCTCTCTTCTTGATGAGAAACCATATTCACTCTTTTGAGTGAAACTCCAACTCCACAGCAAAGGAATAACCTAAATTCATACTGTTAAAATTGAGCAATCAGTTTTAAAAGCATTCAGCATCCAGATTTCATGATGTTTTTTGTGAAACAATGTTAAGAGTGTCCGACACAAGTTTTCAAATTAGTTTTCTTTTAACTAGGAAAAGGAAATCTCTTTGAAAGTCTGTCCCCAATATGGGTGCTGAATGCTTTTGAAAATCTGCTTCAGTAGARAAGAGTAAGTTATTGCTCAAACAGCTCATACCATTAAAAAACAGCAATAAAACAAATACAGATGTTCAGCTGGAGAGTGATGTTATTTATGGACACCAAAACCATGTGAACAAAAAGCTAGCTACAAGGCTGAGCAGGCTGTTAGTTCTACTTGTTATATCAAGCCATGAAGGAGGTAAGAGAAGAAAGCCAGAAGAGCTAGCAAGCCCCAGTGAATGGCCACTGCACACAAAAGAGAGATCTTACTGCAGAGACCTCGGTCTGGAGACCAGCCACTCTTTTTTTCAGGTCCTCCCCTTGAGCCTCTTTGGCACTTAGCTCTTCCTTCAGTTGCTCTACCTGTCACGACATTGTTATGCTTTTAAATATTTATTATTTGTCAGCTCCTAGTCAGCCTGCTTCAGTCCAACTGACTGAAAGCGACAAAGAACTGAACAGAAGGATCAACACTGGTCATTCATTTTCTCTTCTGTTCTTCAGTAAGTCCTCTCAAAAGTTTCATGTCTGTGTAATTTCATATAAGCTGCCTGACAAGAATTTGATTATGAAACAGAAGATATACAGTTGTGGTTATGTTTACATATGTCAAGTATGTGGCACTTATCCCAAGGGTTTTGAAACTGCAGTTCATATGGAAATTACAACAGGAAAAAGGACATACTTCAGCTTAAGAGAAATAATGTTAATTGTCAAGCTACAGCCACAAAKTACTTATACAATACAACGCTGAAAAAATAAATGCTGTGCAATTACAGAACAAGGTAGGACAGCAAGATGTGAGGACAGGAGATGGTCATGAGTCATGAGCAAACARATACCAAAAAGGAAGGAATTTTCTGCAGGAAAATAAGTGAGCAGACCAGGAGACAAGAGAAATCAAATAGTGGAGTAGATCTATAGATCCACAGAGGGAGAGGACAAGGGGAAATTGAAGAGCTGCTAATAATGAAAGAAGGAAAGAGAAGAAAAGACAGAAAGAAGTGCTGGTCTAATCTCCTCCCCCATTCCTAATTTGAACAAGGTGCCCTTCAGTTCCTARAAGCAACCCAGTGGGATGAAGAGCAAAAGTGAGAACAGATGTGGTTATCTCGAGGTGTTTCAGTGAACTGGTGTGAGACAAGAGGAAGGAACCTATCCTTAGCACTCAAATCCACTTTGGGGCAAGTAACACTGCTTTCTCCAAGACACTTCACCCAGCACTCTTTTTTTGACCARTAATTTCAAGTAGGACAAATGCAGTAGGTTATAATTGTTCAGGACCTAGTAGAGTAATTTTCAACCTCTGTTCCCCAGGTTTGTATACTGCTTGCAGGGAGTACACATAAGATATTTAAGAAAGGCAGGACTGTTCACAATATACTTAAAATGTACTGCCCAGGAGGGCCTGAACCTTCACTAAAGAATGTTAAGACCCACTAAAAGACTGAGAAACAAAGAATGGATTGACTTCTGCCTATAGACAACTCAATAGCCAGTGTCCATCTTTACACGTGAGGAGCAACATCTCTCACTGCTGTATTTGTCCTGTATTGCAAACAACAGAATAAATGTCAGCACCACCACTATTGTAGACTCTGCTCCCATGCTGACTCCACTGCTGGAAGGGGAGTGGAATGGAAAGCCATTATTGTGCCAGTTCACCCTCTTCTCAACTTTTACACAGTGGAAAGGCCAAACAGTTGTACAACAGCTGCAAAAAGGAATATCCTTTTTTCAATGAACAACCTTTGGAAAGACATCAGACCAAATAAAACCTGAACCAATAACGGATGGGTATGGGAAAGGGAAAAGGACAAAAAAGGGAAAAGGACAAAAAAGGGAAAAGGACAAAAAAGGGAAAAGGACAAAAAAGGGAAAAGGACAAAAAAGGGAAAA
>JACDOX010000030.1:1461331-1514622 GCA_014549065.1 Cardinalis cardinalis
AAAACCATTATAATATTTTCAATTAAATTTTTCAAATTTTCAAAATATTTCAATTAAAAATTTTCTTACACATTTTGAGTTATTTTAGTGGTTTCATGACAGGTACTAAATCAGTTCTGTTTCCCAGCATTTGACTGGGAACCCAGACCATAATTCCTAATTAGAGCATGCACATTTCTCTGCTCTGTTCCCTCAGCTCAGTTTAACACAGGGGTGTCAGTTGTTTTCCCAGTACCTTGTTTTTCATGAACTTGGAATGGCTCCGGTACACCTCCATTTGCTTCATCTCCTCCTCCCGCTCCTCCGTGCTCAGGGCTCCGTTGGACTTCAGCATCTGAATCTCCTCTTCCAAATCCCGGAGGCCACGCTCCATGGAAGAGATTTTTGAATCCTGAAAGTGTTAGAGGAGATGGATAAAGAAACACAGTTAGGTGATTTTTGTTAACATACTGTTGTAGCAAAACAAAAGGAGATCAGTGTCCAATAAATCACCTGTCCTTGAAATTTACTTAGGAAGTTCTTAGAGAAATCAGTGTTTAACTCTTTACATATGAGAGCTCAGATACTCATTTTTCAGTTTAGTTTTTACCTTTCAAGGAAAGCAAGAGTATAGTACTGAAATAAAACATGGTTCAGGGCAGAAACATCATGTAGGATGAAATAAATAAATAAATKAATAAATAAAGGAACRTGAGGAAATGTTSCCTTTCCAAAGAGAAATTTAATTCTAATTGAATGGACAGCAAAATGTGACTGCAAGAATGGCAAGAAATTGGGTTTGTGCCACTAGTTAATTTAAGTGAGGTCACAAATGGGGAACAGCAAAGCACCATGAGCAAGGAAAACGTGCAACAATCCATTATTGATTGGATAAAGCAGTAAAGGATTCTGGCTCATATGTACAATGTACAAAACATTTCAGTGGGTTAAAAATAGCCATGTGGAAAAACAAAGTCAATCTATCATTATCCTCATACAGGATGATCAGAGGTATTCATTCAGTGTACCTGGTTTAGTGTTTCTTTAGAAGTCTTTTGTGTTAGCAACAACAAGAACAGATTCACACAGCACACAGAGCTATAGGTATAATCATGATCATGGATATGTATTCAGGAACTATTATCTCTTAAAGCAGACTATTTTTTTCTTATTTCATTTCCCCAAAATATTTAGTCTTTCCTGAAAGACAGATCTGACAGATCYATACTACAGACTTTGATGAACAAAACCTTTCTAACCTATTCTTTGATAAGGAAAGCACAGTTAAACAAAAAGCTGATTTTTTTAATATGGGTTTTCATTCATGAGATGATATTTTTAAAAGCATCATTATGAAGATCCAACTAGATTTCATGATTAATGTTTGATACTTAAGTTAAAATTGATAAAACGGATTTTTGCAGCAAAATATTAAAGGTAGTAAGGTAAAATGATATGTTGAAACTGACACCAGTATTTAGCTTCAGTGCTCACATCATTTCCCAGAAATGTCCCTGTGTTTCTCTTTTGATAGCAAAGACACCTAATGCTACCAGATGGTCAACTAGTTTCCATTACTATGGACCACAAAGATAACTAATAAAAGAGTGATAGCAAATGAAAGATGGGATATAAATAAGGAAAACACTGATATAGAATGGAAAAAGTTGCAGGAGAAAAAAAAAGGAAGGAAAATAAAAAGGAGGCATACAAAATGGAAAAGAACAGCTTGCAAAGACAGTTTCCAATTTTTCAACTCCATTTGTCCAAACCCTGTCTGATGTACTTTATGAGCAATTCAATATGAAATATGACTGCATAAAGCTATGTAAACCACACACTTGATTATGGCTCCTGAGCTCTTGGCCAATTGCCATCAGTCCATTAAATACTTACACTAATGGCTTAAGAATTCAATCATAAATTCATCTAGAAAAGTTAGGTTTATGATGGCATASAGACATWTTTCTAACAATATGACCCATTCTTTAAGTGGGTGTCAAGTTTGCTAACTTTGCTAATACACAGAATGCAGAGCAGTWCTTCAAACGTTGATAACATAAAAAGAAAAGAACCCACATCATAAAATCCCACAAATCTTTCAGATTAACCCATCATTCCCATTCTTGTAATATAATGAACTTTTGGTTAGCTGTAAGAAGTCTGTATCTCCTGCTGCAGGCAGACAGAAGACAAGTTTCTACTGTCTGTCTCTTCAGTGATCAATAGTAACAAATAAAGTAATAAGAGAGAATAAAATAGTATAAAATATACTTATTGTAAATTACAAGACCGACAGAAGCATACGGTATTTGGTAGAGTCACCTTTCAGATGAAAACCCATTTTCCRGAGAACAAATTCTCCTGCTGCCCATCCACAACAAGCATTTACCTTCATCTCAATAACAGTTTGGAGAGCCTTTGTCTTGGCCGTGTCGGGAGCGTTCTCAAATCGACGATGGATTTCCTGTGCCAGCAGAAATCAAAGCAAGAGTTACACTAATGGCAGGGCCCCAATACAAACATAATTACTAGAAGCTTCTCTTTCTAATACACAGCATAACTCAATGCTGCTTTCTGATGTTGCCAGTCCACTCATTTTATCACTTCTCGTATCACAGAAAGGATTGCCAAAAGCTCATTCAACAGAATCCCAGCCACAGGTAAAAAGGCACAGCACAAACTGCACCTTTGACTACTCTCTTGATCAACATAAAAATGAAATGACAGCTGGGTCCACTACAAAGCTCCATCACCTGCCTGCTAAACTAATCTGAACTCTTGATAGTTTCTCATGGAAGACATAGACATAATGCACTTCACTAGAGGCTTACTGAAAACAGCAACAGTGTRGTTTCTATTCCAGCAAGTTATAAGGTGCAGATGTTGTTAACTCTATTTTTCCAGCATTTTTTACCCCAGAGTGGCAACATTTA
The DNA here is from genome assembly GCA_014549065.1 of Cardinalis cardinalis. Classification (NCBI taxonomy): domain Eukaryota; kingdom Metazoa; phylum Chordata; class Aves; order Passeriformes; family Cardinalidae; genus Cardinalis; species Cardinalis cardinalis. The sequence goes on from JACDOX010000030.1 coordinate 1,464,247, forward strand.
ACTAGAGAGGATGAAAAATCTTTCTCAAGGCTCTTGGCCCTGAGCACAGCTGAAAATACATGACTGTACAGCCCATTGCTCTAGAGGCTCAGGGGATGCACACCGGAGGATACAAAGTCCATGTGATATTTCTGCTGATGTAAATTCACAGCAGTATCATGCATCAAACCTCTTGCTAARGGATAAAATTACAGAAAGCTGAAGCAACTTGTTCTACCATATAAAGCTGGGGTGTCAAGCCAGCACATGTAAAAAGAGGAGACACAATAGAGACACTAGTAACACTCTTTCACTCTTTGCCTTCAAACAGTATTGTCCTTACAGCACACTCCCATGTTAACTGCACAAACGTGAATTCTGTTAGAATGCTAATCTTATATGCCAGAAAAATACTTGGGTGCCCACAGAGCACAAACTGTGATGCCAGTTAATCTAACAATGAATTGTGTTATGTGCCCACACACAGTTTATCCACCAACTCCCCTCAAACACCTGAAAAACAAATCCCAAGAGCCATTCACAAATTGGTATTTTCAACAGAAATTGTGAAGAGTTAAAATTTTGTATGGCAGTCATCCATGCCAACTAGCTCCAGAAGATTAATTATTTGAGTGAAAAAGGTAGAGTTGCACAGTGCTTTTAAAAAATACTGAGAACACTGCTTGTAAGATTGTGAAGTTCCTACACAGCTCTGAAGTGAGCATCATAGAAATGTGTTGTAACATGACAAGGGCCACAGGAATCTTGCCTAAGTCTGGCATAAAACCATTAGCATAAGTGGATGGCCATGAATAGAAATAACAAGAGAATCCAATAGAAGGTTTATCAGGTTTTAAATATTATATTTGTGTATTTTCTGAGAAGCTATTTTTGCAAGTGTGTTTGCAATGTACGTTGGTATTCTCTGAAATAAAAAAAAAAAACCTCCCGAAAAAATAAACCTGAAAACCCCTCTAAATTTATTTGTTTCTCCTAGATTCAACAGAAAACTTGAGAGCCTCTGCATAATTACTACTKGAACCATATAGACCAGAGTGAAGCAATACCATTATTACCCGTACCTACATTCCSAAAATGGATTTACTCAAAGAAATTAAAACAAACTCCTGTGAGCTTATAGCAACTAAGAAAACAAAGGATAAGAAGGTCAAAAATTAACATGCCATAAATCTATTTTGGACACTGAATTATTTTTATTTTAGTAGTTAGGTAATTTCCACTTGTGCAGAGGCACTGTTTCTGACCTGAGAATATAAAATCAGCTACTGCTATGGAAATGGGATAGGTGGAATACACAGCAGGAGAACTGCATGTCTGTAAAGGGATGCTGACACAACAGTGTCTGCTTCCACCATTGCTCAGTGTTTTCCCAAAGAGAAAATTCTTCTAAGCTCCTTCTTGAGAAATGCCTCTATCTCCTCTATGTGAAGTGATGCTCTGCACTTCAGCAAAGGAAATGTCCTACTTCTATTGCCTTAAGTAATTCCACTGTGATTTGGATGACATAACCTGCTGAAAAATAACACCTCCCAGCCCCTGACTGCACAGGAAGGGCTTAATTTTGGCAACATGCCTGTGATCCTGAAGAGCCTGAAAAAAATGCTACAGGCAGACAGAGCCTCTCTGGAACAGAGACTGAAGGAAAGCAGTGCACACATGCCCTTCTTAATTAGGAAATACAGGCTGCATCCATGTGGCAGAGTGGAAAAATACTAATCTATCATATCTCTGATGTGTTCAGATTCTGTTGTGGACACAACCCCCCATAGATGGATGAAAATAAAGATTTGAACCTGTGAAACAGGATTTTGCATAAYAGTCAAAAACACTGGGCCACACACAAATGTCAGGATCGGAAAAAGAGAAACCCAGTCCTCCACTCCTTTCAAGTTATCCATTCTGATAAAGTAATACAGGATTTTTCCTTTACTTTAACACATTAAAAACTTTATTTTGTAACTACTACTGTTTCCTAACAGGTTAGTAAAATTGAGCATCATTGCACCTTTGAGTGTACATRAAGTTATTATAACAGGGGGTGGCTCATATAAACCCTTTTATGTTTTTATTGCTTTCATATGTTCAATAACTCCWTCATTTAAAAGTAATAGCAAAAAAGGAAAAACAAAATTATGGTGCAAATTGATTCCAACTCTAAAGGACATTCATAGGGAACAAAATTACAAAAGGGGTTGTTCTGTCCAAAAAAATCTTTTAAGATTCAATAACTAGAAACTGAAGGCTAGAAATAGTCAGAAGTTTTAAACAAGGTGKGCATCTCCTCGAGAGTTGGAGTTTATATTTCATCTTAATTTTTAATTAAGAATATCTATCTTCCTTTTCAAGAAAATCTACCACAGAAAAAGGTAAGAACTAAAGGTGTGTATCATAATTATATCTGCCAAGTGGTCCTGCAAGGCAGCAAAGTGCCCCTATGAGGAACAAYACTCTGATTTTCTGGTCAGCATAATTACACAGAACAGCTGATCAAACACACTGAGAACACTGAATATGTAAAGAATAGCTTTGATAAAGTGATTTGAACACACCATAAATAGTTACAAAGTCCATGGGTTTGGTTTTTTGAAAATAATTGAAAATTAGAGAATATAGTTTAGAATTGGAGGAGTCCTCAATACTGAGCAGTATATCACTGTGAATTATATACAAGTGCATAATAGTGAGGGCTGAATTTAATCCAGACTTTTTCTTCCTTCATAACCTGGCCATTGTTATTCCCTCAGCGGCTCCTGTGTCTGATTTTGCACAGGATTCAGGACAAATGTGAAGGTGCACTTTCAAACAATTSTGTTTTTATAGTGGGGGAGGTATATGCTTAAAAATACAGCAACTTATGCCTCAGTAGCCACAAGACAAGCAGTTTCCAAAGCCATAGAGGAGAGGACATGCCTTCCATCTCCTGCCAGACTTGCATTGTCAGGCAGCACATTCCACACAGAGAGTAACAAAAACATGCCATTTCATACATTACTTTTTTWAAAATCACTAAAAAATATTATGTGCAATTAAAAGCACAGTCATGATTCTCTATTTTTTAAAAATTTAACAGTACTAYTCATATCTTTGAGTAATCAATTATGATGCCCTGGTGCTGGATCTCTGCATCATTCATTGGACTGGAGAGTTTTGACTAAAAACTGGTTTAATTCTCCAAACCTCACTAAATGAATGCTATATCTTTTGTACTTAAAGTTTAGTCTCCCAGATGGCTTTTCTGCCTACCTAGATTTTAGCAACCTAGTTCAAATTAATTACAATAAAATGCACACGTTACAACAAAAGGAAAATATCAGGAGCATCCATCASCTCAGTATTAATGATAATTGTTAATTAAACATTATTTAGTAGCTATATAACACAAAACAGGTCTTTAGTTGTGTAGAAAGACAAATCATACCTGACTAACCTGATTTTCCTCTACCTGTCTATGTGACTAAGTGAGGGACAATGGGTGTTCAATGTCCCAGGRCCTCCAAACAAGCCTGGAGACAAATTTGGGAGCCCCAGGCTGGGTAAGTAGATAACAAAGCAGGTGGCAAACGAGCTGGGCTGTCAGGCTCCAAGCCTGGTGCTGATGAGCACTGAGGGGTCCAGCGGGCAGCAGYTTCCTCCTGACAACCCTCAGGGCCTTCATGATCTGAACAATGGGACAGACAGCCCTCCCAGCAGCTTACAGATCTATGGAATTTGGGGAAGACAGGAATTGGATCAAGCTATGTGCCCTTGATGTGGAAAAACCCCCAAAGCAGCCCAGCTGCACCCTGGGCTGAGTGAGAGTGAGCAAGAGTGCAGAAGCAGGAGGGGGGAAGCAGGTACTCCCTGTGTGCAGCCCTTGTGACACCACTGCTGGAGCACTGTGCCCAATTTTGGGCTCCCCAGTACAAGAAAGGCACTGAAAATCTGAACAGAGTCTGACAGACACACGATGCAARGGGAGAGAGTGAGAGAAAAGCATTTGTTCAGCTGAAAAGAAAAGGCTTGGGGAGAAACTTGATGCCTGCTAGAACTAACTGGAGGCTGTAGAGATGATGGAAACAAAAGTCTTTTCAGAAGTGGAAGGATGATAGGCAACAGGAAGAATTTCCAGCACTGAAAATTTAGACCTGCTAATATGAAAAAGATTTTACCAGGAGAACAACCAAATGCTGGAGCAGGTGCCCAGAGAGGCTGTGGAATCCCCCGCCGCTTGAAATTGCTGGTTTGAGCAGAAGGTTGCATGGAATAACCTGTGGGAGAGCCCTTTAATCTGCATGACTCAGTTATATAAATATCTTTACTACCTGGTGCCAGAAGGTGACTGGATAGTACCTCAATTGTTTAGTTTCAGGATTTTTTATGCTTTTTTTTCAAAAAGTGCTCCATACCAGTMATTTCTATTTCTATTTCAGCAAGATGTAAAAATGAACTGAAAAAAGAACACATAAGAGTCCTGTGGAATTTATTTCATTGCTATTAGAGTTTTTGCTACTAAAATTATATAGTTATACAAGTCTGGAAGCAGTAATCATTGCAGTTCCTTCGGAAATTATTTCTGCATTTTTCCACTTGTCATTTCCTGCATTTGCAAACCCAATCAACATAATTCCCTGAAAAAAACAAAGTGACTGTATTCATAAAGAACAAAACTTTGAAAGATGTGCTGGCAATTGCACACACACTAATAAAGGAGGGTGCCAGTTGCTTTGAAGCTCAGCTACCCCGGCTAAAGAAACTCATCTCTCTTTTGCAATTGTATTAATCCATTGAGACGATTATTTCTAAATCCAATTAAAACCTCAGATATTAAGACACTTAAGTTTGTTAACTAAGGCATCATCTAAAGTGAAAATTAAAGCACAGCTTCCTGCTCACCTCAGTATTTCAATCAGCAGGAAACAAAAGCAAAATCCCTCAAAAAAACTTTGGAATTAGAGTAAAAGCAAGGTAAGATGAGAACTAATTCAAACCATCCAATTAGTTGTAAGTAGCAAGGCATTGTGTTGGAATCTGACTACAGAAGTGTGAATTCAAAAGCTGAAGAAAAGTCAATTAAAAATTAAAATCTTAATCTTGTAGAACTTCACTTACATGTGTGCTATAATTAATTTTTTCTCTTTGCTCTTATTTAAGGTGCAAAAGCACTCATTTTGTACTTAAATTAGCTTCCAACTTGTTCATGGTATTTTTAGGTTTTTGTCCTTCCAGTACAAAGTTGGACATTTGTGGAAACAAACTTCCACAAATCTCACTTTACCGAAAAAAAGTGCAGGATAATGTGACCATCTCCAAGGAAAGCATACCTAGGAGGTAAYTGGTAAGCAAAGCAAATCATGTAACATGTATTGACAAAGAAAATCTTCTGATATAACAAAACATCAAAAGACACTGAAGTTTAAGCATTTTACACCCTTAATCCCCAGACAGATTTATGCATTGTTTCACATAGTTTTAAAAATCCTATCTGAAAGGTATGGAAGTGCTAAAATGAAATAGTAAGAAACTCTCCTGTATGTTGAAGAATAGCCCATTCACATAGAAAAAAACTGTTTTGAAATAATTACAAGAATTAAATAATTTACCCTCCCATGCTAGAAAAAGCATATGAAGAAACCTATTGAAATTTTATTAATTATTTCACTTTGATGAGACYAATATTATAATACAGAAAAAGCATCTTGATAGATGACTGGAGTTCTGCTTTTTTCCATTTACTTAATACMCACACATTATTTAACTACTGTACAAAAMYCAGAAATTTGCCATGCTAGAATAARGTGTTTCAGATTTTTTTTGTCATCTGGAAAAACAGAAAACAAATGCATTCTTTTCCAACCTAATTTTTCAACTTTTGAAGAATTATGAAGCTACCAACCTCTGCACTGAGGAAATYTGAAAATAATTTCATATATGCTTGAATATTTTTAATTGTCTTTCTCACCTAAGGTGACGTATAGAGTATTCCAAACTAAAATGGTATTTTAAAAAATTTAAATACATAAAAAAATACATTATGCATGCATTCAAGTTGCAATAGCCAGTTTTTTCAAATTTTGACCTAWAATACCTCTGTATGTTTCAAAACTACCTGCAGACCAAGAAAGCAATTCTAATAAAGACATAATTATTTAAATTATCTTGATTGAAATCACTTCTCCCCTTGCCATTTGCTTCTAAAAKGTCAAAAGCATGAAGCAGCAATAAAAAAGCAGAAACTTCAATTTTTACCTCATCAGAAAGATACGATGGTAGTAAGAGTTCCAGTTACTGAATCTATCTACTCCTGCAAAACAAAACTTCTCTCCTGAAGAATCTTATTTATGTTGCAAAATCTTGGCATAGGACAAAAGTCTTCTTTGAGTTAACTCTAATTGCTCCAATTAAAATTTCTAAATCCTCCTCTGAGCCYGGAGCAGAAAAGGCTAAGAATTTTAACACACCCATGGAAAAATAATTTGTTTGCAAAACTTGTCTCAGCTCATTAAGATCCAGTCAGACAAGGGAACCAACCTCTCAGCACTGGGCACAGCTCAGCAGGGCTCTGATGGGACACGTGCACGCCACATCCCTCCTTTCTCACTGAGCTCCTTGCTGCTGCTCTCTGGCCACCACAGGACCAAGYCTGGCTAATCTAAGTTTAAATACACCTGTGAGATAGGCTGGTGTGCTGTGCCAGACCTCTGCCCGTGGGAGACAGAGCAAGGAGTGCTCCCAGAYGCTGAGGGCTGATTCCTGGGACAGAGTGGGCAGCTCCACTCCAAACTGCCACAAAGAGGGGTCAGTCCCTGCAATAAACCCATCCTAGGGAACTGTGATGCAGCTCACAAACAGCACTTTGTGGGGTTGCCATTTCAGCAAACACTCAAAAAAGGAAAGAAATAATAGCTTTTTCTGCCACAGCCTCTTTCCTTAAGCTCATTGTGGATGAGTGCCCTCATGAACCACCCATTTCACTGCCTGTTTTACATACAAAACCTCCTTTATTTGTTAAGCACTCCATCCCTAACTCCTTCATTCAGTTTTGTACTAAACTGGAATAAAAATCCATCTYGTTTGAATGGGTCCAATKACTAAAAAAAATAAAAAATAAATTRAAGTCAAAACCGTAATTTACTATTAAACAGTTTCTGGACACAAAGTATAAAGCTCTGGTCAGTTCTTCCCTCATTCCACACTACTGTAACATGCAAGCCTTGACTCCAGAACTGCATTCTGAAGAAAAAAAACCTTAGGATAAACAGCCTTCTTTCTGTTTCCAAATAAATGGTTGTAGTCAGCCATCTATACTTACAGTCCTTGTTGGACTGTCCTTACAAATCCGAGTCTGCCCACAGTACTCCAAGTGTTTGGAACCCCAGGTGTGGATACAGTCACATCATATTCCGCTCTGATATCTGGGCTATTAACCTGTGTAACTGAGAAAAATCAATTTCTAACCAGTGCATCTAGCACTTTGGGGGGTGGGGAGGCTGTCAAAAAGAACACAGCAAGCTTGGTTATCTTTGGAGCTATGGACGACCACTGATAATTCTGCAACAGGCAAGTCTGGAACACAGAGGCAGCAGTTAATGCAGCTTGGGAGCTATTCTGGAAGTTGTAGTCCAGCTGCTGGATTTCATCAAGTATTTCTTCCTGGTATGAAAATAATTTTGTTTTTGAAAGTTAAGTCTAGAATACCAACAACAMTAATTGTCACAAAGACTGAAGAAGGGGTATTCAAAATAGCAGCTATTTTTTAATAAGCTATGAAGCTTAAGCTTGTTTTCCAGGGTAGAGGAATGTGATGCAGCCACACTGCTATCTGCTGAAGTCAGGGCATTCTGATGTTCAATGAGATATTTAATTATTTGTGTTAATGAGAGAATGTCCTCTGTATCAGTTGCTGAATACATCCTATGCTGCATATAGTAACTTTCCCATGGACTTAGATGAATAATTTCTTGAGATTCTCAGAAGTCAGGGCAATTGGGAAAAGCCCAAGAGTTAAATTGCTTATGGAGATACTTCTCAGCRGCTGCTGGAGAATCCATTTTATAATCTGGATTTGGGAGACTGAGACAGTGCCCTGGGAGGTGATAAAAAATATCTGATGGCTTTTATATGAAGAACAATTAAGCAGCACTGGATTTTTCAGACTAGAAAAAGGGGTAACTCAGAATGGACATAACAACCTAAAATGATGTGTGGCACACAGTTATAATCTTATCAGAACCACAACTTTGACCTCTCCTAGAATTTATTTTCCTTAGGAAATCCATGCAATCTTTAGTACAATAACAGCAACAGAAAAAGCTGAAGAAATCAATTAATTCTCAAGGCTTAATTTTCAAGGTCATACTGCTGGCCACTGTAACTGCACTGGCTGCCTGAAAAAGTGTCTGATGACCATGAGTCTCAACATTACACTTGGAATTACATGTAGGTTTCAAAGTTGGAAAACTGAGGGATACCTCTTTGTTTCAAGAAGTAGATCTTTAATATTATTTCCAGCAAATATTCTATCAGAAATCCAACACCCTTGCAGAGTCAGAAACAGTACTGGCAGATTGTGACATCTCAGAACTTCTTTTGCTAAGATGGTCAAGACTGCTACTAAAATTTTCTACTCTGTTAGGAAATTAAATATAAACTGACCTTCCACACTCTTAAGAATCCCTTTGAGATACTAAAGCTTCCTTTAAACAGCAGTATTTAAAGAAGAGTTTAGCATGCCTTTCCAGATACTGGGAATGCTAGATATAGAATCATCWAGAAAGTAGATTCATTTCTTCAAAGCAGTTCAAAAATTCCATCATTAGTATCTAGGGCAGCAAAGGGCTAAAATAACCTACAGCTATGGAAATACAGATGGACATAACAGAAGGTCAGCTGAGGARGGTGATGCAGACACACCTAACAGGTGACACACCTAAGAGAGACAATTTCCACGTGTGAAACATGGGCAGCAGCTGTCAGCCACATCCTGCAGAGCATCTGGGTGCCCAGGCAGCCACATGCAGTCAGCTGCAAGTTCCTCTGATTTTCTCCAGCCTGCTAGAGCCCCAGGCATGAGACTTGAGTTTGATGCAGGTAAGTCTGAGGTCACTTAGCTCAGAGCTCAAGCACACACAGGTACAAACAGAACCTTTCCTGTTGTCCCTCAGTTCCATAAGGAGATAAAATGGCACCACATTTTTGAGGCTGCAAGGGTGCTCAGCTTCACAGCTGGATGCCACATCATATTCCATAGTTTGAGCTACAAATTAGATTATGCACAGCTTACACCTCTCAATGAATCAGGGCTAGGTAAGCAACAAGGAGTAATTAATTTTAAAACATTTGATAAATTGCATTTGCACTTTCAAGTCAGTAGGTCACCTCTAGCTCCTCCAGGAAGTCTTTTACCATAAAGATTAGCATTTAAATGACTGATGATTTCCAAATATGTATGAAYGGAACAAGAATTCTTATCTTGCAACATCTACTCATCTGCAGCAGGAACGAACGCAACCGCATTCCTCAAAAATTGCACAGCTCCTGCCAGCTTTTCATTTATGTTGCTGGACTTAGAGCAGAAACAAATGGAAGCCATTTGAGGCTCTTCCTGAAATAGTTACAAGAATTGGAACAGAATTATCATTGGTTGCTAAATAAAGGAAAAACTGTAGTGCAGAAACTCTGGAATCATATTATCTTCACTCCAGACACTCAAGAGATTACTGCTCTAAAAAAATAAATCTGGCCTAAATCTGGCTCAGAAATGCAATGGGCTMCAGCTTTCTTATATAAATGCTTGCAAGAGCACAAGCTCTATGGATCAGGCCCTGGAAACATATGAATAAGAGGTATTAAGAGGTATTTATGTGCTGCATACACTCATCTCAAAAAACTCTTGCAGGCCTTGCTTTCTTGACTTCTTAGAGAGGGGTCTTAAATCTTGTATACCCACAGARCTTCCCCAAAAAGCTGAACCATGAGATAGACACCAACGTGCAGAACAGGTCATTAGATTCCTACACATGGTAGACATGGATAGCTATCAATTCATGCCTTCAGYTGACAGATGTAAAATAATCTTTACACAGAATCTTAGCACTTGTGAGTCCATGTATACACATATTTATCTGTGCATCTACACAATCCATGCTGAATTACCAGCCTTTTAGAAGYTAATATTCGATTACTTTAGGAGACTGGTTGACAACAGGAAAAYGCATTTAATAATATCAAAAAACGTAATGACACTGGCTACACAATAACTCATTTTGTTTCATTTATTTTCTTTTGTTTTACTAAAACATTTGTATTCTATATAGATTATATTTTGTTATAATTAGTTTAAAATTATTAATAGTGAAGAATGTCTTCCACTGTACTCTTTTAAGGTACAATACAGACATAGCAATAGTTTTTCTCTTTTCAGAAGGATGGTGAGAAGGTGTTACTAYGTGTGCAGCAGTATCCCTTTAAGAAATCTCTTTTTTGGCTGTGCATCCAGGGCAGCTAATAGTTTTATCAAATACCCTTCACAGCAAGATGACTGTTTCCATGGAAACTGTTGAGCAATCATCCATTACTCTTGCAAAGATTTCTCTCTCTGCTCTCACCTAAATACAGGTAGCTACTTTCTCTCTAACAATAATAGAACAGAAGAATTCATAATTCATTTTACAGGCTTCAGGACAATTCACCTCCAGAGTTTCCTATGGAGCCTACAGGGAAAGTGGGGCCCACAGCACAAAACCCCAAAAGGTACATGCAAGGAAGCCATAAAGAAGTTTTAAAATGTGCACAAATTGAATATAATGTAAAATACAGCTTATAGATAGGATGGAAGATTCTTTCCTTACAAGCATGAAATGGATAGGAGACAGAGAGAAGAGTTTAAGACGGGAGATGAGTTTGATCACTCACCTCTCTCAGCATGTTGTTTTCTTTTTCCTTCTGTTCAAGAAGGCTTTCCAAGTGGTGCACGTGCATCTCCGCCTCAGCCAACCGTCGTGTCCGCTCGTGGTCCTCCTCAGTGGCTTTTGCTGACAGACCTTTACTCTGCAGCATCTCCAGCAGCTTTTTGATGGACTCATCACGTGCATTCAAGGTCTGTTTCTGTGTCTCAATACGCAGTTCCATCTCCTCCAAGGTTTTCCGTAGCAGGAACAGCTCCTTGGCCTGGCGCTCGTGCTCCGCGTGCAGCCGCTGGAAGTTCTCCTCTGTCAGCTCTGCCACCAAGGGCTCGCTGGTCCTGCTGCTGCTGTCCTGCTGGAACAACTGGTTCAGGTCCCTCTGGATCCTCAGCTCATCTTGGAGAGCCTGGATAGTCATCTGCATATGCTGAAAGAGCAAACAAATGAAATCAGAGGATTTCCTCTACTGGAGAAATAAAGAAAAGAGTACGAGCCACATCAGACCTCCTGAGCCACCAGCCAAGAGGAAACCACCGTACCAGGAGACCCACAATGCATTTTTTTAAAGCAGAATTGAGGTGGAACTGGGTTATACTACAGGAAGCTCAAGTTCCTCCTTCTATGCCTGATAGAGGTTGCTTAACACTCAGAAGACTCTTAGAAGACTCTTGTTTGAATGACTCTTCCACTTGCATCAACTTGAGAGAGTGACTATTTCAAACAGGAAAATGTCAGCAGCTTTCAGCAACTTGTGTCAGTACCCTTCCAAATGCTCACCCCCCCTACAGAACAACTATACAGAAGAAGACCCAGAATTACTACAGAATTACTATGCTGACAAAGCAGAGGGGCACAGTGCTATTAGAATTTATACATCATCCACAAAACCTAAATAGCTGTGAAGGTTCCCAAGCTTTTCAGCAGTAACTCTACACCCAGCATAGACTTCCCATTTGACTCAGAGAAGAAACTTCAGCTTGTGATGAAGAAACACAGCTATAGAAAACTGGATATAAATGCTGCATAGGGAAAAGGGTCACATCATGAAGTTTAATGCATGAGGATTTTAGCACAGAAGAGAAGTTACCACCTCACAAACAGGAATATGAAGTCAATCAAATGATCAGCAGTAATTTGTTGTTGTCCAAGACAATGAATCCTGTCTCAATGACTGAACACAGTGGGTTAACATAATGGGACAATACAGGAGAAGCACAGTTTGCCCACAAAAATGTCCTCGTTTATATGTTGATAAATACGATCTTTTCTTCTCTGCAAGACAGAACTATCAAGCCAATAAGAGAGAAGTACAAACACTGCACAAAGATTTGATTACCAGAAATCAGATGCATACTGAGTGATACATCTCCCTTAAGTGAAGCAGACATGCTTACAATTTAGTCTGAGTGTGAATAAGTCGTATGCACTGATCCCTGGGGTCTACATTTATATTACAAAAACTAGTGTCTGATATACAGCTATTTCCAGTATTCACTAGGCTAAAGTACTAGAATAAGTTATATTCTATGATCTAGCTTGATGCAGACACACAGTGGTGAGGTCTAAAATGTAAAGATGGTGCAAAATTAATGCTTTCTATAAATCCAATTACTTCATTTTACTCAAGTATTTGTAAAAGGAGAAACTAAGAAGATTTGGGTTTAAGCACTACTCCAAGAATATGTTTATCACAATTCTTACGTAAAATGCCTTGAAAATGTTAAAAAGCTGTCTGGACATGGCCCTGGGCAACAGGTTCTAAGTGGCCTTGCCTGAGCAGAGGGATTGGACCAGCTGACATCCCACTAACCTCAAGCACACTGTAATTCTATGAAGAGACAGCAGATAGCATTTACAGCAGTTACTTACCTTTAATCTGTTTCAGAAACACAAAGGGTTAGTTTGGTTGTACAGAATGGTGCATACAGGCAGTCCAAACCCATTTTCTTTGCAGAAGTCAGTATTTTAGACCAAGTGCTTTCCCTCTATTTGTGTTCTGGCCTAAGAACAGCTTTTCACAACCAAAATTGCTGCTACACTGTCAACTCACCTAAGGTCACACTGCCACTAACGGGAACAGTCCTGCTATTTGTCCTTCCTTASGTGGTTGGCACTGACAACAGGATCAAAACTTCACCTGATGGCTGAAAATCAGCCCCAGCAAACACCAAACAAAACGCCTTAGCAGCCACATCTCCAACTGAGTTGACAGYGTGGCTACATCAGCGCTGATTCTGGTGCAAGGCAGGGGTGGCAGGTGCTGCCAAGGAGCTGGCAGAGAAGAAAATGGAAACATCCTTTACAGCATCAGCATAAACTGAAATCAGCTTAAATGCAAAGCTCTGTGGCTGGTTTGAGATGCTGTAAATTGCCTTTTCTTCTACTTCAATAACACGATATCTGGAAGTTAGTAATTTGATTAATCTACAGCTACACTTCAGGTTATAGAATCTGTGTGACAACATAGCACAGGTATATTAGGTGAGAGAACAAGTAATTACTGTGTTCTAAAAGGTACATTGTGTTTATAGGTTGGGGCTGCTCAGATTTATTTTCAAGTAAGAGATGAAAAAATACCTGAAGGGAATTAACATGGACTTCCAAAATGTTTTCAGAAATCACCTTCTTTTTAAGTAAAGATCTCAACTTTCAGTTACTGACTGTGGTTTGGAAAAATGACAACGTGAGATAGCCAGAACCACATCCAAGCCTTGGGACTGAGGCACTACAGGTAGGCAATCAAAACCACTACATCTGTTCAATTAATGCATGTTGGTCGAGCTGTAAGAGAAAACTTGCTGCACTCATTAAAATATTTGCCTCATTTGTACCTATACCCTACCAATAAAGTCAGTAGGACTACAACAGCAGTAGTGCGAAAACATCCTCAATTTTTGTTATAATTAAACAGTAACCTCACTAGATGTAACTTTACAATTCCATACATGAGTTAATTCCATTTGTATTTGAGAAGCCCTACTTATTCACAGCCCAGCTGTGTGTTGTTCCTCCAGCTAACAGACAAATTCCCACATGCTTCCACCTGGCTCTCCACACTCTGCCACTTCAGCATTTCCTTTCTCCCAGGCGAGARAAGAGCTTCTTCTGAACAACCACATCATCGACTCAATGAAATTATTTCCTCTGCTCAATGCTGTCTCGGAACCAAACTTGRGTTATTTATGAACATCAATGGCCTAAATCACCACACCAAATTCTTACCATCTGATCTGCTGTGAAAYGTCATTTCAGGTAACATAGACAAAAATTGTGTCTCGGACCCACRCAGAAATTATTTCCCCTAAACATGGAAATGCCTCCCTGGAACTTTTGGGTCACTGAAGCATAATCTATTACATGATTCAAATACGTGATGTGGAAAAATAAAATTAATACCAGTGACAAACAGGACTGACTGAYATCCATCAGTCTGTGAAATAAAGACAAGGCAGTCTGGAATATCTGACAATTGGTCAGCAACTGCCTGAGACTGAGTTTCCCAGGAAAAATGAAGAGGTGGAGTTAGTAGAAAAGGTAGAGCTGAGCTTAGGAATAACTCCCCCTGTTGTCTGAACTGCTGCTCAATTGAGAACAAACTTGATTATTAAAGGTAACTGGAAAACGCCACAGAAAATTATTCTGTGCTTCTGACACCCACTCTTTTCCAACATGCAAAATGTATGCAAAATGGGTTCTTTTCTCTGCTTTCCAAATTTTTTTATGATTCTCAGAATAATAAAACAATATTCTTTACTAGCTGGTATCATAACTAAACTACTTCTACAGTTAAAATTTCTTGTCTTCTATATAATTTCAAAGAAAACATAATCTTCCCCTGAAGGTGCAGACAAGTTTTATGAGCATCTCATCCATTTTTAGACTTTACTTTTGTATCAGCAGCTATCCTAGAAAGGCAAAATATTTTCCAAGTTCATGCAACACTAGCCACTGATAATATCTAAGATCTGACTAGAAAAAATTGAAAAATACTGTTGAAATAGTCTTATCTAGAAATAAACATGTAAAAATACATTTAATGCCACTGAGTTTCATTATGCCATACTCTACTAAGTAACAATCATGCTTTTGTGAAACAGTTTAATGCAAAGTAATTAAAGTCAAAGCAATTATTGTGAACCTGTACTTKCTTGAAATTTATTGCTCTTATCTCAAATCTTGAGGATTCCCTGGTTTTTTTCAAGTACTGAAAACTAGTCTTTAAGCCTCACTAGAAATTATAACTACAAGCAAAAATCACAAAGGTGTTTTTGTGAGCACAGTTCTCTAGTCATGGTTATGTCCAACAAATTTTTTCTCTTGACAGAGCTAAGCACATTGAGGATCATGTCAAACAGAAGTCCTAAAAGGACATGGTGTAAACACAACCTCTTACACCAGGTGTTCCTCTGCCTGTATTACTTCCATGGGTCAATTTATCAACCAGGCTCTGTATAGAGACAGAGTTTGAYTTTTACCCAGCAGCCCAAAATTTCCATCTTTAAGCAGCAGAACACGATTCAATTTTTGCCTCCAGCTACCAGGGCTCAAACCCACCTTTCCCACACCTGGGCAGATTGGTGAGCTTCCAGCCTACGGTGTGAGTACAGCCCATGATGGAGAAGTTCCTGGTGTTTGGTTCCCAGAGCTGTCCTGCTGCTGCAGTCTCWGGACTGCACCTACAGCTGTACTGGTGAGAGCTGCAGGCAGCTCCTTTCATCTCTCTCTGYTGAAGCTTTTCTTTTTTGCATAAAATATTTAAAGATTCAGTAGGTCTGACAGAAAGTATTAAAGAGAGCACAGCTTCTTATTCTAACTGGTAGAACACATAAGAACAGAAAGACCTGAATAGCAATACTTCCAACTAACTTAAATGTTTATCATCTCACCATTCCAAAGGAGTGAGGGGATGTGCATTTTAMCTTTCTCAGGCAGAAAAAGAAATTTAATTCATATTCTACAGCCAAGACCTGTATTCTAACCCTACATTTTAGACCAAAAGGAGGCAGACACTGCTACTACCMTGATTTTGAAAGAAAGGATTAAATTGTGATATGTCTTTTAAAGAAAGGATTTCCAAACTCATCTTTGCAAGACAGAGCTTGACCTACAGTTTAATATTCCAATAKGCATTTGTTCATTTGGGTTTGGATGTCTGATTTAGATTATTCATACTGCAGATACTGTGTGTGTAACTACTGTAATCAGACATACAACTTAGTCCATAATTTATTCAAGAAGTCTAAATGCCTAAATTAGACCTCTGGGCTCTGCAAGGCATCTAGTCACCAACACTTCCATAGTTAAGTTCCCCTTAATCTCCTCTATTTAAATTCTAAGTAGGTTAAACCAAGAAAATTCCTTTCATTTYTGAACACCATAAAAAATACAGTACATTCAAGAGAAGCCTGAAAAAAAATCTGCAAAAAGAAACAGAATGTACTCTTTCCCAGAAACAAGGGAAAAACATAACATGCAATTATGTGACAGTGTCACAGAAATGTGTCACAATGAGGTGGGGAACTATTGTTACATTCTGCAAAACTCAACCACTCAAAAAAAAAATTCTCTGACACTGGGAGAACACTAAAGACTCAATCATGAGCAAAAGAATGTAGGGTGGTGRTAAGGACAGGGAGAAAAAGAGAGGTCCTACTAAAATATTTAGAGGTGTGAAAGCTTCCACCTGGAAGAGAGAGGTTCAAGCTCTTACTCATCTTCATATGACTCAAAGGAGGCTCCAGTCAGGAAGCAATAAAGATGTTCTTGGGTGGATCTCTAACAAGTTATTCGWACAGAAAGGACTGAGACAGTTTCTGCTTTCCACAAATATTGACTGACTTCAAAATTCAAGCTTGCATTCCTCACATGTCTGTGTCATAAAGGGAAGAGTGTCAGGGACTTTGTTCAAATTAGCCAAGGGACCTCTTAGCACCTCTCACAACCCTCTATTTCCTGCTTAGGGTAATCTCATCTCACTCTTACCAAATTCTTAATCAGAAATTCCACTCCAAAGGAAAAAATAAAAATAAAAACCCTAAAAAGAGTTTTGCTGAAATCAAAAGATTTAATAAAAGCTTCTTATAAAAATATTACTGAAACATGGGATATTGAAAACTTCTTGGTCACTTCTACTGTTAACCCCCAAAGCCAGCACATTCAGTAATCCTGTACTGCATGAGCTTTATGATGCACATGTATTTGGCAGTTTTCTGCCAATCTGCTCAGCCATCAGGCTGCTCCTCATGTAGAAACCACTACATGCTCGGACACACACTGCACAGATGTGGGGTAGTTATTTCTCTCTTTAGTAGCTGGTATGGGGCTGTGTTTTGGATTTGTGCTGAAAACAGTGTTGATAACTCCAGGATATTTTGGTTATTGCTGAGCAGGGCTTGCACAGAGTCAAGGCCTTTCCTGCCTCTCACCCCACCCTGCCACTGAGTGGGYTGAGGAGCAYAGGGATTTGGGGGGGATTAAAGCCAGGACAGCTGATCCCAGCCCACCCAAGGGATACCCCAGACCAGGTGATCTTGGGCTCAGCAGTACAAGCTGGGGGAAGGACGAGGAGCATGGGATACTGGATTTATGGCATCTGACAGCCCAAGTCACCATCACTTCAGGATGGAGCCCTGCTTTCCTGCAAAGGGCTGGACACCTGCCTGATGATGGGAACTAGGGAATGGATTCCTCATGCTTTCCCTTTACCTAAGGGTCTTTATCTCAGCCCACAAGTTGTCCCACTTTTACCCACCAGGGAAAGATGAGTATCTGTGTGGTCGTTAATTGCTGGCTGTGGTTAAGCCACAACAACACGTTTCCTTTTTTWTTATATATCACATTTCTTTTTCAGGATCCAACTCAGGAATAAAAAACCACAAAATKTTAAAAAAGAGAAAAAATTTAATTTGTTAATCAAACAAAAACTAAGTTTTGGAAGATGCCAGTTTACAGCCACACTGTCCTTAAGTCAATTATTTTTACTTCTGGCAAAGACAGACAAGGTACAGAAGCTTTTAGCTACAAAAGGCATTGCAGGTCTGAAATGTACTTGTAGTACCTATAAACACTGCCTCACTTTTGTTTTTAGTTCACCATGAGTAAAATGCTGTTTCTCTAGAAAGGAAAGATACAATAATTACGATATATTTTATTTCAGAAGGAAAATTCTGTAAGGTCTATTCATCAAATGTACATCACCAAAAATGAGAATGTAAATGAAAAAACTGTGCTTTTCTTGCCAGCAAACCCACATGCACAAACTTTTGCATTATGACAATAACTCTCATGTTTCTTATAACAAAAGCATTTCAAACATTTCTAAGAGGATGAACCACACTCAGCTCAAAATAGACCACATGGAAAATGCTAGAGGAGAGGATTTGGTCGCTGTGTGAAATCACTCCCTCCCATGCTCAAAGAGTTAAAGTTTTGGCAGCATTTCTGGGAAATGGATTCTGCTGAATGCCCTGCAGAAGCAAAGGCCTGGCTGTCTGAGGGAGTCCCTGCTGACATTCAGCTGCAGCCCACGCAAAGACATTGGGAAAAGGGCTAATGTCAGGTGTCCAGCAGGGCTGTGAAGAAACAGAACTTGCTGATTCCAGAAATGCTAGGTATTCCCTCTAAGATGGATCAGGGGCTTCAAAACCCTGATTTAAATGGAAATGAGTGGGTGATTTTTATAGTCTTAAGCTTAGGTACAAAATACTGCTATGATTTTAATAGGATTTCATTTGTGAGAATCGAAGAAAGGGACCTGTATTTTAAAGACAACCCTATGTTGCATTATCTCTGAGACAGCAGAAGGGCAAGATGGTGAAAAAGTGCTATAGATAAAGAGTTTAAGTTGTAAGTAATACATTTGTCAGCTGAACTAGACTCACACAAAATGACCCATTTAAGAGGGCAGTGTGCAGCAGCAGCCTAATTCCTTTGCTACTGTTTGTACAAAAAAAAAACCCCAACAAACCCAAACAAGCCTATAGGAATGAATTTAGAGTCCTAAAGGAAGCAGATCAGAAACAGCCTGCAATGCACCCAACTCATACAGTGACAGTGCACAAGCACATCCATGAAAAGGCTGCAAGGTAAAACAGACTAAGTGCAGTACACAGCTCTCAGTGCCAAATGTCCACATGAAAGATTTTATCTCTGGTAAACATGAAGCAGCTTACCAAGGATAAAGGTAGGCTGTTCCTATGGTCAAAGTATAGATGTGGGCAGTTTCTGTAGAATAACTCATGCACAGGAAAAACTAGACTTATTCTAAAAATATTTTTGTGCATATTCTAAATACTCTAAAGAAATTTGTGCACATACCTGTGTGGTAAGAATCAAAATTCTGATTAGGCATAGGGAAACCTGTTAAAATCCTAAAAAGCACATATTTAGCAGTTTTTTAGCTATGAATATAATTCTGACAGTTCTCTGACCTCCTAAGGGAATTTGAGCTCTGTCAGACACCACAAATGGTCTAGTAGGCAACCAGAACTCAAAGGAAAATTAGTTTTGAAGTCCTATCAGTAAGCCCCAGCTACTCTGTGTTTACATTTCCAAAGGTAGGTACTTCTACATCAGTAGTTTACCGCGCTTCAAAAGCTTTTGCTCATGCAAATCTTCCAAGAATCTACATTTCACACCCTTTGAATGTCAGCATGCTATGATCCTGGAACTAAAAAACTGGATTCTTTTTAAGTGCCCCTTATCTTTCTTGAGAATAGGCATTTTGGGATTAGGGCAAATGTTTGGAATTTCTCACAGAATCRACAATTTAAATACTGACTTTAACCTCTGTTTCCCACCAGGCTGTCCAAATTGGGTTAGTGTTACATTACTTAAACACCATGTTTTATTTATTTACAAATATGAGCTTTGATTTTTTTTATTCTTATGCTGCCAAAGAAACACCATATTTGCATATTTGCAGTTTCATACACTGCAGTAAGATAACTCTWGCAGATTCTGTCTCCCTGGTCTGGCAAACTTAAATTTCTTTTGTCACAAACTGCGTTGATAAAATGGATCTTTGTGCACGAGGTTTCTGTTAAAAAATTAAAAGTCAATACCCAAACATCAAACTAATCTATATTCAGGCCAGCCATGACACAACTTAAGGAGTTCAATCTTATCCCATTTTGCATGTGTATCAAACATACCCAATTTCACCCAGAGTGCAGATTACTTCTAAATTGCATCTGTGAAATGGGTGCTAAAGTGCCAAATTCAGCTTCTGTGACCCTCTCATCCCATGAAAGTAATTATAAATTATTATGGCACTTATRGGAAAGAGAATTTTAACATTTACATATGTATGAAAGTCTAATATTTTCAAATTAATAGCATCTATATGAAAGATGACTCATTTGTTAATAGATTAGGAGCTTTTCTGCACAAATGTATTATTAGTCACCTCAATTAGGGAGGTCAGCAAATCCATCTTTCCATTAGCTGATGCAAGGAATCATTCCAAGATAAAAGCTGCTCTGCTACACAACCTTTGATTTTGTGTTCAGTACTTTCCAACATATCAGCATACATCAACAACATACTCTAAAAAGGAAAAAYAGCTGCTGATTTTTTCTAGTAAGAGAGCACTATACGAAAAATCAATGCACAAGAAAGCTGCTGATTACTTTACCCACAGCACCCATCTCACCCAGATTTAAAACACCTTCTACACTAGTTGGTTTGGAGAGGTCACAGTATAAATCTCAATGCACATATCCATGTGTCACACAAAGATATTTTGACCAAAATACCTTGAATAACTGCATTTGCATGCATAGGCCAACTACCTCTCATCTAAGAATATAAAGTCAGGAGTAGTCTGAATCTTTAAAGCTTTTTGAGCAGTTCAAGATTGTGACTGCCACATTTAAAGTAATAGTTTTCTGAATAAGGACTGAATATTTCAAACAACCAGTTTTAATGTAAAACAGCACATTTTCAACTTCTGCTTGCTCACAGCACTTCAACACTTTGTTCTTCCTGTCAATTTGGAACGTGCAAGCAACAGTGGGAGACCTGAGCCACCCAATGCTCAGAGACTGTGGAGYGGTGACTACAGCAGGAAGTGTTCTTTCCACACTGTGCCTCCAGAAATTGAGTTCTTAGCAAAAACAAAGTATTTGCAAGCCCCATCAGACAGAACTATYAAACCTGGACAGCAGCTCAACATCAATTTGCAAACACCAAAAKTTACTGATGGTTTGTTTGCTAGCTATTTTAATGCATTTTCTTGAGAAGGGAAGACATCAGATGATCAGGTAGGGCCATAAATGTGAGAATTCTGCACACAGGACTTGAAGCAATAGAGCACCTGATATTCAGGATCTTATAAACAACATTTGGCTGTGTTGAGACATGTGGAAAGTTCTTGCCAATGGAGTCTCTGCCCAGTGTTCAACCAAGAAAGAGAACCAACAGCCAAAACAGCCTCTCAGCTGCACTGCCCATGGGTGCAATGAGGCTTCGCCACCTCACTGACAATTTTCYTTGAGATGATTAGATGGCAACATTRCAAGGCCAAAGCTCTTAGGGAGATGATTATAGTGCAGAGGCCCTGTATTGTCCCACAACTCATCCCCTGTTTCACTGCAAGATGGAGCCAATTTTACTATGTCATGACCATGCCTCTTGTTCTGCTTGTTCACAGTCTCTCCAGTGTGCCTTGCCTAACTGCTATCAACCCTACTCAGAATTTTAACTGCAGCATCTTCTCACATTTGCTTTATCATCAATTCTTCAGGGACAGCAAACCAAGTTTCATGGAATAGTGTTTGCACATGGTTTTCTTGTTTTAAGCCACAATAAGGACCAACTGCAAACCTTCCTATTCAGTCAAAAATCCAAAAGGCCTAAAATGATTGCTGAAACCACAGCAGTASCCAGGTATATCATCAGCTACTRTAGAGGACTACAGAATGTGAACTGCTACATACAGGACAACAAAAAACAAMACAAAAGCAAAGCAAAATCAATTCATTCATTGTCCCTCCTTGAAGTAAAAACATGGGCCTTTTTGAAGTTATCAATGCACTACAGMTAACTACAATGGCAGCAATTATTTTAAGACGATTTTGCAAGATTACAGCTTGAAGTTGTGACAATTAAGACAAGTTCTTGCTAGACAGAAGATATGCATCCCTTCCATCTCTGCAACTTTTTTTCATTTTCTTTGAAATGTAAAGAGGAAGAAAAGAGGAATCTCTTCAACAAAATTCACAGAAGCAACAATCATGGATAAAACTCAACTAAACCTGTGGCTTTTGACATGATACATGGTATTTCAGCCCTCTGCCATGAACTATTGGCTACACTCACATAGGAACAGATTTGAAAATCATMTTTTCTGCATATGTCAAGTCGCACCAAGTACCATTCTGGGAAGACAGGCAGTTCAAATGAATTACTAGAATTTCAGGATAAATTTAGAAWATGGCTGCAGCAATCACTGTCCCTGTGAAAGAACATGTAAAAAACCCTCTGATCAAAATGTTCTGGCACTTACTCTCATGTTGAAATGACAGCAGCACCTCTGACAGCAAAGCAGAACACAGCACATTACACTGAGTTCTAAAGGAGCTTTGTGTGACTTTTAGGAGGCTAAGCAGCTTTAAGAGATAAGCAACAGAAAAGCATTAAGAACTTGAGTAGCTCTGGAAATGGGAAGGCCTAGCACAACCCACCTTAACAGAAAGCATTCAAACTTCTGGTAGATGCAGTGATGGACGCAGCTTTGCAAGTACAATTCAAGTATTTTCATTACTAAGATCTTTACAAGATGCTAGAATGCGATGGAAAATACCCAAACAGAAAAGTTTTTCCATTCAGSAGATTGGTTCTTTGCCACAGACATCCTCCTGCTAGCAGGAGGTACAAGGATTCTCAAAAGCAGGAGGCAATTCCCTCTGGCAGCAGTGCTCAGTCACCCACCACTGAAGACATCAGGTGCAGCAAGCTGAACTCCTAGTAGGCATCAGAAATCCATCTGTTCAGAATGTGAGCTAGACAAGCTGAGATGAGTACCTACAACAGGACTGACAGCTAGAATGACTTTTGTCACTGAAAAGCTTTAGTACTGTCCTGTCTAACCTTGCACATCACTCTAGGAATCGAGGGAATAGCGAAGAACATAAAGGAGATCTGACTTGATGGCAATAAATATAAAACTCTACAACACTGAATATTCTTGCATTGCTCATGAATCAAAATGGACAGYTGGTGATAAAATCATTAAGGGTGAATCTCTTACTGAACAAATAYTGGCTCTTAATAAATCTTTTCAGGAGCTGCTTATTCATGAATTAATACTTCATGGCCATTCAAGCAGTTTGTCATGGTGTTAGGCTTCTTGCAGAACAATGACTGCACTCTTGCTTCTTTATAGACCAGGTGGAGAATACCTACAYGTTCAAGATCTGCAATAACAGAGACAGATAACAGATAATCAAGACCTGCAAAAATGGATGGAAATGCTGGGCAATAAAGTCTTTTTGGTTCTTTATGCAGGCCATCCTTCAACCAAATGCTGTGCATTTAAACACTGTTCAGAGAAATATCTAAATCTGCTGATAGATCTGTATGAACAACTGTCAAGACAAAAAGGAGAATGGAATTCCTTGCGTTGAGTTCAAGGCATCAATCCACCAACTGCAGCAAGAGCCTTGTCTGAACACAGATAGTCCTCTCAGAGTTACATGTTTTGTAAGAGTCTGGTAATTCAGAGCTAAAACTAAAAATTAAAAAGGGCTTGTAGCATTGAATATCTGGAACACTCACTTGTCYAGTGTTAGACATTTCATTTCAGGGCAACACAACAAGCTGGCTCTGAAGACCCAAATTCTACTCAACTCTTAGGTGGGTATTTTCTGGGACCTAGAAAGAATTAGGGAAAGGACTCTCTCCTCTTCATCCATCTCAATGCAAGGCCAAAGGAACAATGGTGGTTCTTACTTAAATGCTAAGCTTTAGGCACATTTCAGAACACCTTGCTGAGCCTTCCCAGAGAAATAAACCCATATTTTAATTAATAGCAGAGCTTTTTTTTTATCACTCAAATGGATGCCCAGATTAGGTTTACTAGATAGAAGATTCRTACACCTAATTAACACAGAAACCCTGAATGCATTCATTACTAAGAAATCACTCCTCAATCCTGGATTTCATATTCCCTGCAATCCTCTTCGATTTCACCTAACATTAACATATGTTTTACTCATCATTAAAACACTCTCTTGGCAACACTTTTTTGAGATCCTTTTGCCGTAGAGATTCACGACTGGTTAAAGGATAAGGAGCATGTGAAGTGTTCTTCTTTCTCCTTTCATTTTCAGGGAATGAGGAGAAGAAACAGGAAGAGCCAGCAGATCAATACCTGGCTGCGAGCCTGCTGTCACTGGCAGGATTTTGCCTTTTTTAATTATAGATCAGTTTACATGACAGCAGGCCTGCTGGCAAGAGCCAGGGTACACCTGTCTCAAAGGGGAAACAGGATCTCTGCACAGGAGCCAGCAGGGCTCATTGAGAGCTCTCAAGCACATTGGAAGGGGGAAGGGAAAACAAAGCAGCTCACTAGAGATGAGCTGGGGGTAGCACTGCTGAGGTTCTGTCTGCTGTTGGTGCAGGGATGGGATGGAGACCCACACAGCTCTGAAGATGCAGGTTCCTGACGTGCTAGAAACCACATGATGAAGCAGCTGAGAACGATCACACCAGAAATAGAGATGGTGCTGTCCAGGSAGGAGCAGTGGGGATGATGAAGGGTCTGAGAACAAGTCCTGTGAGGAGCAGCTGGGGAAGCTGAGCCTGGAGGAGGCTCAGGGGAAACCTCATGGCTCTCATGACCACCTGAAGGGAGGGTGCTGCCAGGTGRGGATCAGGCTCTTCTCCTTCTGACAAGTGACAGGACAAGAGGAAATGGCTTCAAGTTGGGCCAGGGAGGTTGGATATTACAGAAATTTCTTCACTGGAAGGGTTGTCACACATCGGAATGGGCTGCCCTGAGCCAGCAGCTGGGTCACCATCCCTGGAGGCAGTTAAAAGATGTGTAAATGTGGCACTTGGGGACATGGTTTAGAGCTGGGCTTAGCAGTGCTGGGTAATGGGCTTTGTAGCCACAGTCAGTAATTTGTTCACTTTTTTATGCAGATTTTGTTTTTCTGTGGAAAACCTCATTAAAATCCTAATATACAATGTCAATAAAGGACAACATAAYATACTCTGCTAAAAATAAAACCCCATTATTTGGTTATTTTTACCAGAAAAGGACAGAGCCAATCCTTTTGACTAAACTACCACAAACAGTTCAAGAAATGAAGAAATKAAGTTGAGAAAATGAAGTGGCAATTCAACTGTTTTAAGTAAAAGCAGTTGAAAAACCAGCTAGCTATTAAATTATTCAAAATCTAACATAGAATAGGTGGAACAAAGCATTCTTAAAAGAGTAAATCACTACTTGAGCCAGTAAAAAGTGATTTATAAACTCAAACCTCAGCTACTGTCAGAGGAGAATATATAACGGAGACTAAAAACATTAAAAATGGCCTCTTTCCTTGGTAAAGATYAAATAATTTTTTTAAAAGCTCTGGAGAACAGCCAAGCAAATAACGCAATTGCATTTCTTCGAGTCAAAAATCACCATCCTATCACTTTCTAACCATTGCTTCCCTCAAATCCTTTGGACAGCAACTGTCATGTTTATGTATGCGCTAGGATAACCAGAATAATACACGACCAACCYTGAAACACAACCACAATATAAACAGTGAATCAAACTGTTTCAGCAGAAAAGGATTGAGAGCAATAAATAATGAATGAATAAAAGCTTTCAAGAAACCATCACCATTCCCATGGTCTAAAAGGTCTGAGCACAAGATTTGTATGGAGAGGTGGTAATTCTACCAGCTGATAAACAGGAAACACCTCTCAGAGCACAYTGTTCTTCATTAGGCTTTGCTGGTTTTGTATTAAATCTCTGAAATTGTCAAGCAGCAAATAACAAATTCAGTGCATTAATACTGGTTATGTGTTCTAGAACTACTGTTTTATCTAGTCTATGATTTTTAGAATTCAGTACTGCTTTACTGCATATTATATTTTTCCYCTTCCACACCCACATCTCTGCCCAGTATCCCACAGACAACTCTGACTCATGGGAGCCAGTTAATGGAATGAACTCCTTCCATAATACCTCCCCTTACCTACAGCTGCCAGCCAGCTTTATTTCCTACTGAAACTGAGCAACATTAACTCAGAGCAAAATTTCTTATTGTATTCTCARCTTGAAAGTTGCTGCTTATGTCCTTTTTCTAATGTTTTACTTCTCTACAAGCCCTGCTGTGGTCACCAGCTTCTCCTTGGAGATGTTTCTCCCCTCCAAAAAAGGAGTAGGTATTGCCAAATGGATAATCAGAATATTTAACTGTATCTTGAAAAAGCTGCGCTAGGTAGGACAGGACTGGTACAACTTTGTAACAACCTCTAGTACCTATTTCAAAGAAAATACAGTAGGTCAAGCCTGTTGCTAATGAGGTTTCTATCTGAATTGTCTTCCAGAACACAAATMATTTCCTTTTACTGTGCATTACTGACCTATCAATGAACAGCACTTAAGACACAGTGGTGCCTAGACACTACATACCTTAATTTTCCCAGAAGACAGACTGATAGCCTTACTGGAAAATTTGATAATTTATTTGGAGGAAGAATTTAACCCTCCAAATCTCTGTGCACCACTCTCCTAGCAGCAGTGAGTCACTGCTGTCACCAATTGTCACACAATAACCTTCCTGTGCCTCTCTGCTGCTGGCACTGGCAGTGACTCACCAGAGGCTCCACTCAGGCCAAGAATTCCTGGGATGCAGCTTCTGTGCTCAYCAGAGAGCAGCTCTCTCAGCTTCACACATTCAGCATCCCCAGGTAACAGCCATGGYACCCCCACATCCTGCCTCTCTGCCRTAAAAGTGACTGTACTCAACCCAAACCAAAGCCCTGGGTACGTTCTGACACTACCAAAATAAAAACATGGGATTAAATCTTACAACGAAKATATTTATGGATCCTTTTATTTCTCTCCCTCCTCACAGCAGAATCTGCATTAGGGACCCTAGTTCAAAAGATAAAACATTTGTATTAATTAACCACATTTAAGGTTCCTAATGAGAAGTTTCAAAGACCCTCAATTTTTCATTGGCGTGTCTGCTCTAAAAACATCTTCAGTGAAGGAACATAGCACAGTCACTAAAATAAACAACTGTGCTGACACAGTGTCTTAAATGAAAAATCAAGTATTCTTCATAAGCTATTTTAATAGAAAAAAAAACTGTTATGTTAAATTAGTCTGACAGAAAAACTCATTTTATTACTTAGAAAAAAGTAACACAAGAAACTTGACCCCTTCAAAACAAACAGGTGAACTTAAATATATAAATAGATAACTGCTGAGTAATGAATCCAAAGCTGAACCAATGACTCCATTGATCCATTCAATCCATTTGTTACCTTCTGAACATTGCTACAAAAGTGAACATTAAAATTTATGAATAAAGCATTTCCTTTCCCAAGACAGAAATAATTAAACTAGAAATAACTTAAAAATAAAATGAATTGCAAATTACTGTAAAATTAAATCAAACTACAAGTTACTGTAAAAAATAAATTGGAAAACATGACAAAAAATTTAATAGATGTACTGAAAAAATGTGAAACTTCGGAAGCATCTGTATTACATGGAAAAAGGTACCTCAATATCCTCACTTCTGCTTACCTACCAAATCTTAAGAAATGTGTTTGAGTCTCACCATATAGTTCAGAAGTATTTGTAATATTTCTAAAGCACACTGCCCATGTATAAGCAGTACTCCTCACTGGCAAGACTGGCTATAACTGAAAGGAACAAAAAACCAGAGAAAATACCAAAGTGTTSAGGAGTCAATTTCTTGATTTCAGTSTTAAAACCAACTCTAGAAATCACAAGTAAGGCCCTGAAAGAACAGGATTCGCTTATGGGAAATAACAAGAAGAGTTCCTACATAAGTCAAGAAGGTATGAAAACAATTTCCCAGTTAGCTTTTTTTTCATGGATCCTGATTATACTGGAAAACCAACAAGAAACATCAGCCTCACACGGGACTKTGGCTTTCTGGCTGGCTTTCCTGAAAAAAAAATCACCTCCCACTCTTGCATGGGAGATTCCAGTCACCCCAGTTTWACTCACAGTGAGTTTAGTAACTGCACAGCATGGTCAGTAAGAGCAGAGCCAGCCCAGACCACGTGTTTGCATCTATTCACAGGAGAATGATGCAAGAAAACTGCCCACAGGCAGTGTAAGAGAAGAAACAGCTCAGTTCTCAAAGCTGAACTCCTGTGGAATGTCCCAGGAGTGTTAAGACAGAGTTCAGTACTTCCCTGCCTGATTCTGCTTTGTCAGGGAAGAGGCAAAGGCTAAAACACTGTGCCACTYCTCTGCCAGGAAAATGTATCAACACTAAAATTTTTATTTAATAGCTACGCCTTCTTTCTAGTAGTGGGAACTTTCTTATTCTCTCTGCCAACACAGCTCTGTATGTGAAGTTAAAGAGATGACTAATCCCTATTAGCAACATTTTGTCTGAAGCACTCAAGGCAGACACTGCTAACCCTAAGGGAACATCCCAAGTACCCCCTCAAAAGCTCAATTTCCACCACTTGTTCATGAAAAGCTTTCACACTTCTCCCAGTCACCACTTTCCCCTCAATAATGTGGGTATCCCTGTTTTAAAGGGACACTGTMAGAACAAGAGCTCCATAAAAGTAGGTAGCATATACAGGAGGTGAACGTAAATACAGAAYGAACATTTCAGATGCTCTCAATTCATAGTTCCTGTTTTCTTTAAATGACTGTCCACGTGTATCACCACACTAGAGGTGGCTGCATGCAGTACSTGTATATTCCATGGATTACCAGGGAGTCCTAAGACTGTGGACACTTACAGCTTTTCTGCTGCCTGGACACTTCCTTTAGCATCCTGCTTCACAAATGTATGAATGAAAGAGTGCTTGCAGCTCTGCAGGCCTCCCAAAGGGTAATTTTTCTGAAATGCTACAGATAGTGTTTGYCCCCACACTACAAATTTCTCTCTCTGCTCTATTACAACATGCCCCAGTGACCCAGAAGAACACACTCTGAGAAGGAATTGTCTAAACCAGACAATTCCCACTGTGGGAAAAACCAATAATAACAATAATTTTTAAAAAAGGGGGGGCAGATTTTTAAAAAGACCRAGTTTTATATAAATATGATGATGARACTCATTAGAAGGTAGCTCATACAATGCTGGGTCTGGTAAGGATAAACAAGATATTTTGATAGAGGCAAAGAAAAATTCTTCACAAAAAGTACAACTCAAACTAGCTGAGTTTCAGGCTTCAGGTATGTGCAAAGTTGAACTGTACACTGAAGGAACAAGGCAGAGGGCAGGAGAGGATCAGTCCTCAGGTGCCTAAATTTCTACAGTCCAGTCTGCTGAGATTACAGCKATCAACGAACCCCTCCTGTGGGACAGATAAAGGAGGATGCCTTGAGCTCCAATGGTCAGTCTATGCTCAATACTTGTCTCACAAGCCACTGTGGGTTTCCATCACTGAATTCTGGCACCCACCAACTCACAGCACAAGACAGAACCACAGGACAGCCAGGGCTGGAAGGGACCTCTGGAGATGATCCACTCCAGCACCCCTGGCAAGGCAGGGTCACAGAGAAGGTGACACAGGAATGCATCCTGGGGTTTGGAATGTCTCCAGACAGGGAGACTGCACAACTGTTCCACTGCTCTGCCACCCTCAGTGTAATGAAGTTCTTCCTCACGTTGAGGTACGAATTCTTAAGTTTTACTTTATGACCATAAATTCTAAAGAAGACAAATATCAAAGGTTATTTATTTACTCCAAGCCCATTGGTATTTCATAACTGCATTCCATCCAGATAGCAATTAAGAGTTAGTAATCAGCTTCATTCATTTAGCACAATTTAGATATTTGTAGCAAATACATTTGCTAATGAATAGATTAAAATTTTAAAAAGTTCAGGGCATGGAGACATTTACCAGATGCTAAATCTCAAAAATACATGTAGGACTCCTACTGAGTCAATCAGCTGATCAACCAACCCAGAACAAGAGACAACATCTGGTCTGAAACACAGCACTTACATCCCCAGGAAGGTGCTTATTTCAGTTAGAGCAGCAGAACTTTTCAGACATTTTAATTAAATTTCTGAATGAAAGAATCAGCAACAAGAAAATTTCAATTTGTCTGGAYAGCACAGAAGACTCCAACAAGACTCTCAATTATAAATACTAGTACTACACCAGGAWGAATTTCTCCTTAGTGCACACAAACTGAGGCATGGGGGATGCAGAGACAAACCACCCAAAGCAGCACATCTCACCTGGAGGCAGCTCTTCAGTGTACCAGCTGCATCTCCTGCCAAGGAGATGCAGGGTGGAAACGCTCTGAGATTCAGTTTGGGCATAAATGGATTAAGGAGGTTTCTCTTCTAATTCTGTGCACTGYTCTTTCATAAGCCATTTATAATGGTGCTATTTCATGTTTAGTCACAGTGTTTATTTACTTTTAACAAAGGATTTGTGAAGTGAGTCTCGGAGGTAGCTTAGTTACAGATCATTCCCACTTAAGGCTGTAACAAACTGATGAACAAAACACTATCTTGTGTGGAAACTGAAGTATGCTCAGCCCTTAGCACACTGCTTTGAGCATCCAGATGACAACCACTGTCACAGAACATGCACACACAAGGCAAAGGGCTGCAAGAAAAGTCTTCCAACCAACAGTGGSAACAATGAAGGCTCTTCAGCACAAGGCACAGCACGGCAAAACCTAACTAATAGCCACTGACATTTCCTAAGCACTGGTCAGAAACASTGTGAAAGAACATCTGGACACAAAAATGAAAAAACTGAAGCTCTAAAATGGTTGTTAAAATAACCTGGCTGAAGCTAACAGGCAAATACTCTTGAGACTAACTTTAAAATCATACAGAGAGGGACTTTCTGAAGAGCAACAAACCTGCCTAGAAACTTAGAAAAAACCTTACCACTTCGTGTTACACCCATGTAAGCTTTCCTCTAGTTCATAAAGAAAGAAGGAGGCTCTCTGGGATTCTGAGACAGTCCTACTATAATCTCAAGTAAACACACTGCCAGATACAGATGTTCTACCTTTGGATGTATTTTGTGCACTCCAAGCTCCTGAACTGGAAAGCTGTTCATAAAAGCTATAGTCAAGACATCTGCATGAAGAGATGAAGGTTCCAAATCCATGAGTATCTCAGTCATGCCAATAAAGCTGAAACCACATCAGGCACACCCTACATTACCTTCTGCAAAACCCTGTGTGCAGAAGACAGAAACATCATCTGGGCAGCACAACAGAACAGGAACTCCACGCAGCTCTGAAAACAGACTTTATGTGGAACAGGACAATATTATTCTGGATTTTAAAGAGGCTGATCTCAGGTCCTTCCTAAATGCCAAATAAAAAAAATATCCCAACAACAAAAACAAACAAAAGGCACAAAGCCAGTACCCTGCATCCTTGAGGCTTCAGTCAWGATACAGAAACTAAAATGTCTTGTTGAACAACAAGGATCACCAGCGTCCCCTGGAAGCAGAGGGCTGGCCACTGGTTCCAATCACAGGTGAGTCAGGAACCAGTGAACCTCCAAGCGTTGTAAGAAGGGAAATTTTACAGTCTCTTTATTTACTGAAACTGCTTTGGTCAAGTTATCACCTGGAATTGATACCTTACAGTAAGAGAAATCCATCATATGTTTTTTGAACACCCTGTGCCTTGAGAACATTTAYGCAAGACAGGCACCTTGAGCAGACCAAGAGTCCCAAGTAGCATGACCTAAACCCTGACCCTGGACACCAGTAAAATGTGGAATCCTTTTACCAGATGTACAGTGTGAGTCTGCCTGTCTGGTACTCCTACAGACTAACACAAGGGGGTCACYGAAAGGAGGGTGAGCAAGAAGCAGGATGTTACATTAATGACTCTTGGTATCCTGCAGACAGAAATTCAAGATAAAGGCATTTCAGCCAAGAACATGACTAACCAAAAGTGACAGCTGAAGGGGAAAGAGACTGAGGCAAAATGAGTCATATGCTTCCCAAAGAACACTCAAAACACACCAGTGAGAGAACACAAACTGAGCAAGTGATTGTGTGTAACTGGTAGCTTGCACATAAAGATCATCAACAGATGACACTCAGGTAAACCATGATGTCTGCCCAATATTTAAGAGGCTAAAGTATGAGATATGGAGGACTCCTCTATGCAGTAAGCTCATCAAAACCCTTCATGAGATCAAGTCTTCAGCTTGGGCTTATTTATGAGGAGCTTTCTGGGCAGAGGAATCATCCAGGAGTGCTTTGAGTTGATCCAGTTGGAAGTAAATATAAACAGGTCTGAAGAGCTTCATATGTTTTATAGTCCTGCACAGAATATCCCTAGAAGAGAGGCTTCTCCATCCATCCATCCTCCTTTGGTCCACACTAATAAGACTTGTAAAACCTGGAGAGCTCCCTTTAATCTTAGTACTGCAACAAAGTAATTCGAAGACAGATGTGAAAAAAAGGAATTGCTTCCATGTCAAGATTTAAACACAACGATCCCACTCAAGGTTGTATGGAAGCAACAATATCCCAGAGGAAATATAAATGCCAGCTCCATCCAGCACCACCTGCTAAAGCAGTCAATTTAAAGAAAACCTGTGGAACAGGCCAGAGCACTATGGAGGGAGCAGAAGGAAGGGCTCTGCACAGGCTCTGACGTAACYAGAGTCCCCTTGTCATGAYAGACCTGTCAAGCAGTCTAAWCTTGTATCAGGAATAGAGGCATCTYCCAAGTCTAGGACAGAAGAAAAATGGTCTCAGTCATTTAACAAGGTCATTAAACTCAGGTAGGAAAGGTGATGAAGCCACAGATTATTKTTCTCTGATCCACCTCCTGGGCTTGCTCATGTACAGGATGGAGCTGAAGACTTTCAAGATGGAAGGATCTTCCCCTCATGCCCTGAAGCAAGTCTTGGAAACAGGACCATATGGAGAGACTACACTTCATGCTAGAGTCACTGCCTACAAGCTGGAGGAGGAGTCACGAGTTGAATGTTTACACAATCTGAAACATTAAAGATTACTCTGATTCAAGGCCAAAGCTGATGGATGTGTCCAGAAAATAATTAAGTAGTCTGCCTTCCCTTACTTGAAAGGCATTAGACTGGAAGTCTTTGTAAACCAAATATTTCCTCAGGGATCTGGTCCTCCAAGAAAACATAAGTATTTGGCTCTCCTGCTGGGCGAGGGCATAATGGCTGCCATTTAAAATAAATCAGCTTCAGGAAATGAGACACATGAAAGCAAAAAGAAAGAATGACTTACAACCAGCTAAACAGCATAAAAACAAAGCCTTTGCAATGCAAGCTATTGCTCAGCCCTGTGCCACTGAAGGTACCACGCCAGCTGKGTGCTTGAGAGGTGCACTACATGTTTCTTTTACAATTTACAGATTCATTAAAAAAATTGGTTGGAACCTAGTACAACCTCTCACTTCAAGCAGGGCTAGTGGCAACACTAGATCAGCTCAGCTCCTCCTTGTGYCGTAACCCATGGATTAGCAACTTAATATATATTTCAAGCCTAACATACACTAGCAGAACTTCCCTTTTAGTTTGTTTAAATTGGAAATAAGTTGGACAGCRTTTGTGCAGAGACAGTCAAAAATTTCAGTCTCACTCATAAACACATGCAGTAATTCAAGCTAGAATTCCAGAGCCTGTGTGTACTGCATATATGTAATAATATTAACCAGAGAGCATCTCTGTTTGGCTAGAACGGTTCAAGGTAATTGCAGTAAATTAAAGTTTTAGCCTACAGACCTGTATTACATAGCCAAAGTGCCTTCATCTTCAAAAAAACAAGAACTCTCACAGATGATAATATSAAAGTGGCCAAACATAAGAATACTGAGTATTCAGATTCAGCTGCTTTTTTACCTCAGTGCTTTTCACAATTTATCTTGGCCAAAACCAAATCAATGCAAAAGGAGCAAAGTTACTACATGTAAAAATGTTCAAGTTCTCACAACAGCAGTTTCCAAGTAAAAAAAAAACTAGGAAAGAAAATCAGTTAATAAATATTTATGCTTTCTAGACCACAACAATGCTGCAGTTTTCACCAAAGATCAATAGTACCACATCTTTCAATGCACTATCTCCTACTTTTGCAAATGCCTCTGCACTCCCACAGGCAACCTCATTTCCTTTTCCCTTTATCTGTTCTGAACACAGCCAACTTCTATGCAATGGAAAACAGAAACCAGCTTAGCAAAAGACAGGTTCAACCAACCTAACAGGCAAGAGGAGCTGAAAGGAAGAAAAAAAAATCATTAATTTTCTGGAATAATGATCAGCAGTGTTGGATCTGTAGAAAAGTAGCTGCCCATAAATCAGGCAGGGCAAAAGGAAAATTACACAAGCTTCAATATGGTAAATCAATAATTTGCAAAGAAATCAGAAGAGACCTTTGCTTTCCTTCAACTAACATTTTAGGCTTCTTGTTACAGATTAATATAATGTGCCTAAGACTTTGTTCCCCCCTTTCTCTCCTCCCAAACTGGTTTTCAAGAAGTGTTTTCATACAACAAGTAACTGAGTTTGTGTTATGGCATGACAGACTGACTTGAAATTTAGCAGGCCAGGCCATGCACAGCTATTTCCAGCAGCTATTGAGGACAACACATTTCATACCACTGACTTCTTTAAAAAAAATCTTTCAGCCCACACTGAGTGCAAATGGATAAAACTGATCTCAAAGCAGCTGCTTATCTATTGAAGGTGAATATCCTCTTCATAAATTCCACCAGGGAGAAACTGGTTAGGAAGCAAGAAGCAATTAAAAACACAAAAAATATTGTTCCATCCTGAGAAGGGTCTGACTCTCACTACCACTGTGATCCTGAAGAAAAACTGKTTTTTCCAARTTCAAAACATYTGTTCTGAGGCACATGGTACTGAAGGAAGTTGATCTATCCAGTGAATGCACCGTCCAGCAGAAATGGCTGTGAGTAGTGCTATGTAGGCAAGGCATTTGTTATTGCTTCCCTAGTCTTTTTACACCATCTATTGCTTGTCCTGGATATCCCTTCTAAGAGGTCTTTAGCTCTATGCCAGTTTCACAGACATACATATATATATATATATGTGAATTTTTATATATATATGAAGTAAAAGTTTAAAGAATGCTTCCTAACAAGATAATTTGAGAAATTGCATTACTAAGAAAATTATCTTCCAAAGCACTGTAAGTTTTCAGTGCTGCTATTAGGCGAGTAGTATCTCACATGCTTTTTATTTCATGCAGAGACAGAAACTGAAAACCTTAATTTTTGCTAACCTTATCCATAAAGCAGGAAGTTTTCTTTCTTCCACAGCTTATGCAAAGGAAGTAGTAGCTACAGAAATATTTCATTTCTTCCACCAACAGATATGACAAGAGGACTTTGCTGGGGCTCCTTTGCTTATAAGCACTAACTCAGAATTACTGCCTGTGGTATTTTTGAGTCAAGCTGATTCTGTAAGATTAAGTACTCAGCTGATAGGATTTTTTTTAGTATTATTTTTTATGTTTTGGGGAAAAAAAAAACCCCTCATAGCTTCAATTCTAATCCCAGCAAGCTAGTGCCTGAATGGCAGCAGCTGCATACTCCCAACCTACAAACACAAAGCAGGGCATAATCCATTTCTTTGCATATGGATCTTCTGGAACATCCAGCTCCCAAGGCTGCCAGGGATCCCAGGTGCCAGCTGAAAAGCCCACCACTCAGACTACCACTTACTAGGAAATGCCTGTACATCAAAAAGCAGAACAAAATTTGATTTGTTYATGAATTAAAAATGCCATTCAGAGTCAAATCACACAAACTCAGGGGAGACACATGCCCTAAAGACCTTATTCAAAAGTCACACCACTCAGCCCAGGTCCCTGTTTCTCTCCTGTTGTCTAACTGGGTTAGACATACAAAAGTCAGAAGAGCAAAGGAAGCTTTTGATCATTTGCCCCTCAGCAGCTAATCTTTAACATGTGCTCAGTTTATCTCTAATTTGTCAGAGACAGAAGGTAACAACTGAGAAGTCTGTACATTTTGTTTAATATTCMGTTTTGTAATAGGGTGTCACACCACTAATGGGATTACATATTTATTTAAAATKCACATGGATATTCTGAAATCTGTATCATTCGTAAAGCTGGATCTAGCATTGAAATCTTCAAAATAAACACCTTTAATTACCTACCTGTCCATTAATCATTAATTTTTTGTAGATTTTTGGTAATTACTGCCATCTCCTGCTCTCCTTTTCCACTAAGTTGGTAGACCAAGGAGTACATGAAAGAAACAGGAACTTTTAAATCAGTAAGATATATTTAGCAGTTCAAAGTACTGGTATGAACAGTAAGAAGTGGAAACAACACAGACCCCTGACATGAGTAAGACAGTCAATTTTCACTGGGTTTTAGGTGCATTTATTGAGACCTGGAGAGGACTCTGACTCAGCCGYATCTCTGGAACACACTTTAACACAGTTGTTACAAAAACTTCAGATTCTACCTCTTGACGATGAGCTCCTCCCCCAGAAAGACATTCACAGAGGTAAAAGGATGTCTGCTAAAAATGCAAATTGACTTTCAGCATGCAGCATTATTTGACAGCAATGAAACATAATTACAGAGGCAACTGCTGAAAGAAGCACTCCTTCCCAAATAAGCACCAGCTAATGGATCAATCTATTTCCTAGACTCTAATGAACAAATATCCTTCAAAAAGCCTCTGCTCTGACTATATAAATACTGGAATTTTATTGTTGCTTTGTAAATTAGCTGGCAAACACTTCAGGCATTTGAAGCTCACACATTTACTTTTTCTGACACCTTGAGCATAAATTGGCACAATATTCTACCTCTTCAAGTTTCATGTCTTTATGCAGTAAATTGAGAATAGAGATCAGGAAATCTTCATTTCTGATTAACCTAACATGGACCTTAAATTTTTAAGAACTTGAACAGCAGAAATCATACTTAAAGCCAAAAAAAATACAGAATTAGCAATTCAGAAGGACCTAGACAAAGGGAGATGGGTATCCACAAAGATGCTCTGAKGGACCTCCACAGAGATACCTGAACATTCTAAATATGAGAGAGAATACACCTTTAGCTTCAAATTTTTAATAAGTATCTTGAATGCTGTGAAACATTCAGCAAGTAAAATACAACTGTTACTTTTAAGAGATCATATTGTTAACCTCTGGGGAGATTAAGCAATGAACTAAGTTCTCTGTATATCTGAGAATTAAAATAATAACCGAAAAATATTTGCTAGAAATGTTTTTCTTCTTACAGTATGATTTTATTATTCTAAAGTATAATTTCAAAGCAATATTCTGCAGTATACTGTTTTTATTTTTCAGGATACTCAATTACTACTAAGGAAATTTTTTCTCCTTTAAAATTTCAAAAGTCTCTCTGAATTAAAACCAAAAACCTGCCCATCCTAGTTAAATATATAATTCATTTTATTTATACTGATAAACTGTCAAAAATTAAATTAACTACAAAAAAGTCACTAYTACTGTAGAATATAACATCTAGACCACTAGATACTGTAGAGCAGTTTCTCAGTATACTCATGTCATCTCTTAGAAATTSCTTAATCTTATTCAGCCCCAGACTGGTCAATTAACTGCTTACAGAAAGCTCCAAATTCTGCCTTTTCTCATTTGCTTGGCTCTATCACCTTATTCCATGATTTTACCACAACARTATTGACTGCAATGAAATTACTCCTAGGTTTCTGAGTCAGGTAGACAAAAACCACCAAAAGTATTTTAGAAATAGAACATTTACAAGTTCAGCCACTAAGGAGCTCACCAAAACCACATTTGATTGAGGAAGCAATCCAGTCTCAYATGAAATTGCAACAAAGCAGGAGACAACACGAGCATCTAATAATAAAGTACTCATCAGCAGTTAGTAGGAAYATTTAGCCCAGCACTTCCTTCTCCACGTTTCCAGAACATTTTTAACTAACACATGGAGTTCTAGTTCTAACTGTATTTCTGCAGGTGTTTTTCAGGTGTTGGCAGTGGGGTCTCTGCTCCAGCAGCTTCACAGCAGATCCACCACAGGGCACAACTGGAGCTCACAGCCATGTGTGGGGTGCTTAAATGAAAATATGAGGAAGGGCACAGAAGAGAAAAAAGAATACAAAAAGAGGAGGAACCAACAGAGGGCATGAGAGAACAAAGTCAGGGAAAGAAGAGGAARAAGAGGARGAGAAGGGAAGATGCTCTGCCCTGGAGCAGGTGACTTCCAAAGGGACAGMAGCCCAGGGAGGACCCACACCACAGGAAAACAAAACCAGAGYAGCAGAAAAACTGATACAGCTTGCCTCCAACCCCTGAATCACATCCTGCCTCACTGAAGGGACCCAGTGCACCCTGTGGTGCTTATAAGGCAGGGAAGAGAAGTGTCTGGAGGGAAGCTGAGGCTGGGAAAGGAGGAGGGATGAATTCCCCCAGGTGTTTTAATGTTTATCTTTTTTGTTACCCACTAATTCAATATTTATGTTAATCTGTAATAAATTAAGTTGAATTCCCAAAGTTGAGTTTGCTTTACCCATGACAGCAATTGGGTAGTGATTTCCCTGTCTTTATTTCAACCCTGGAGCATTCTCAGCCTTGTTCTCCCTTTTTTTTTTACATCCCACTGCAGCAGGGAATGAGGAAGCAGCTGTATGGGTGCCTGGGCCATCCCACCACAGGGATGTAACWGCATTATCATGCTAAAATATAATAGTAACATCATTACATTTGACCCAATTTTCATTTACTATCCTTAGAACTGTGTTAATTCATTACCAAAAGTAGTGYCATTAAAGAGGAGATACTCTTCAGCAGGGAAACTGAATAGCAGATAACCAGGCGTGCTTGTAAGAAATCTTCATTTCCCTGAGCCACATCTCCAAGGGCCTGAACATTTAAATTTCTTCAGGAAGTGYAGAGTATCAGAAGCACAGAGAAGAKCTGCATGTGGAAAARTGCCTATGACAAATACCTCTAAAAAATCCTACAAGATACCTATCCATAATGAAATCTGTCCACCAGTCTAACCTGACTAGTTAGTACAAATAAATAACTATAACAACTCACTGGGCAACTCCACATTTCCACCAGTTTGCCATAGGCTTCAACCAGTGACATAAACATAAAAGTATCTTGTTTCTACATTTTCATCATTAGTTTTATGGTATCTGATATAACAAGCCATTAAAAAAAAAGGCCAAAAGAGGAAAATTCTAACAAACTTAGGTATCACCTGTTAAACACCTACCTGAAATACTGTAAATGTAAGAATGAATTCAATTTTAACACAGAGTCAAAGAAAAATATTGTTTACTGCTAGTTTCTTTTGAGAAAAATGGTCTTTATGTCCAGGCACACTGTGGGTATGGAGATTGGAAGTCAGAATTTATCTAGAAAGGRCACACACGTATTTTGGAAATACAGATATGAGAAACCATAGAACAACATAGGCTGGGACAACTGGAATTATTCTAATAGTGTCCTGCTCAAAGCAGGGGCAGTGGAATCACTTTGCTCAGCAGCCTCCACAGCCAARCTCTGAAGATCTCCAGGATCAGAGATGCCGATAAACCTTGGAGAGTTTTAATTACTCTAATGATGAAAATGATGCTCCTTGTGCCTGGTAAGAATGAATTTCTCACRTTACAACTTGTGGTCACTGCCACATCTCTTCCACTGCCCATCTCTGAGAAGTCCAACTGCATCTTCTTCACACCACCCCATGAGGCAGGTGGGAGCCACACTACGATGCCCTGAACCTCATTTTCATCAGACTAAGCCAAAACAGCTCTTGCAGCCCCTCCTTATATGCCATATATCCAGCCCTCATATAATTTCATTACCTACAGACTCATGCCAGAACATCAGAGTACTGCAGAGCTGGAGACCGGGCACGGTACTCTGGATGCACTCTCAAATGTATGGCCCATGAAAAACACCAGTAAGCAAATAGCAATTAGTGCTGCTTCCCACCCTTGGAACCTGCCAGTGCAGCCACACGTTGGCCTTTCTGCAGTTACTAGACTGTCCCAGTTGTCCCACTCATTCTTTTCAAAGTACAGAAAAGGGGACAGCAAGGTAGAATACAGTTGGTAGAACACAGCTATGCAAATACAATACCAATTACTCAGAAAGTGGTATCAGGTACAAGATAGCCCTCAAAGCCAAATTTCAGAATTTYAACATTGCAAGCCAAGATCAAAGAGAAGCTAACAGCTACATACACATATCTACTTACAGAGTGAATGTCTCTTCTGCTTTGAATGATAACCCACATATATTCACACTGATAAAATAAATATCAAACGCCAAAATAGCCACCAGWGTCTTTCATGTGCACTGACCATTTCTTGTTGACTAATACAAGAYACCCTGAAGTCTTGGCAGCTAGACATCTGAATTTAAACACTTCAGAGGCACTATTTTCAAYAGGGATGCTCTCTCCACAGAGGAGACTGGGATTCTACACTTGTTGACACACAACAGGGTGGTAGCAGTGTTTATGTCTAACATCAGACAGGTTTACAAACAGCAGTAATCAAGCATAAATTATATGCAAAAGATTATTATGGCACTGACTTTTGACTGTGAGGCCTGGAAGATAAAACAATAGCAAAGCAAAAGGCAGAATAAAATCAAGAGTTTCYCTTTTTGGAATTCATACAATTACAGGTATCATTCCCTACAAAGACARGTTGGCAACTCAGC
Source organism: Cardinalis cardinalis (assembly GCA_014549065.1). Taxonomy (NCBI): domain Eukaryota; kingdom Metazoa; phylum Chordata; class Aves; order Passeriformes; family Cardinalidae; genus Cardinalis; species Cardinalis cardinalis. The sequence goes on from JACDOX010000030.1 coordinate 1,505,026, forward strand.
AATCCTAGCAAAGATATTTCTTGTTACAGAGTAGATGGARGAAAACACTTTGAATTGATAAGTAGCAAACTTGAACAATTGCCAACATTTCCTTTGCACAACTTTGGCCATTATGCTGGAGATCAGGCTCCAGGGAGACCTTGCAGTGTATTCCAGTACCTAAAGGAGCTACATTAARACCAGAGAGGGAATTTTTACAAGGGCATGAAGTGAGGGGACAACTGGGGTCAATTTTAAASTGGAAGAAGGCAAATTTCAATTATATATTAGGAAGAAATTCTTCACTGTGAGGGTGCTGAGGCACTGGCACAGGTTGCCCAGAGAAGCTGTGGATGCCACATCACTGGAAGAGTCCAAGGCCAGGCTGGATGGGGCTTTAGAGCAGCTTGGTGTAGTGGAAGGTGTCTCTGCCATGGCAAGGGGCTTGGAGYTACATCACCCTTAAGGGCCCTTCCAACCTAAATCACTGTATGATTGCATGAATAAATTACCTGCAAGCTGAGAGAGATTAACCAATTCTTGCATTGAAGGTACTACCAGTGGCAATGTTATCATTAAGAACTTGAAATTCAAGCAAGATGGACTAAATCCTCTTAAAACAGCAATGGAAATCCACCACTGATTCTCTTTGCAGTATTTGAAATTRTAAAAATAACACACCCCTTAGAAACAGTTGTGAATGAACAAATTTTAATTTCTCAAGAAATGGTTAAGAAAGGAAGACTTTCAGATCCCATCTCATCTCTTGAKAAAAGTCCCTGGAGGTGGAAAACTGAAGGGCCTGAAACTACACAGCAATGTCAAATCCTTATAAATACACTCACTCTACTRAGCAAATTCTTTACAAAAATTGTCTAGTTTCTTGAAACAAAAGCCCCTTTCCCAAACAGGGATAATAAATTTGGAAAAGGCAAAAAATACAATTAATGCTTTCACACAGAAAACTTAGAAGACCGAGCATTTCCACCATAAGAATCTCTGGCACTAAAAATTAAATTCTGGTCAGGAACAAGCCAAGTATCTGGGTGTACGATCTCAGTAGTGAAGTGAGGGGGGAGGAAAGCTCTCTGAAGAGATTCACTGAGCTGGACTCAGAGCTGTAGCTATTTCAGCAGGTGCAGACAGGTACAGGCAATAYAGAGTGCAGGGTCTGATTGCAACAGTGTTTTTGCACCTGAGCGCTGATGAATATCAACAACACAGGTGTGAGAGATCACCTGAACAAATCAAACACTCTCAATTCAGGCATGCAAGAAAGAACAACAAAACTTGTGAGAAAAAAACAATTTCACCAGCAGACGGTGAAACTACAGAGGGGAAAATCCAAAATGAGCCAGCCAGCGGTGAATCAGTTGTGTGTTTTCAACAGAGACAGGCTGAAGAGATTCAWAGTATTTAAAATAAATGTATGTTTTTATATATACACATACTCACATATAAACATATTTAATAGAAGATAAACAGAAAGGAATGTCCTGGCACATCCCAAAGAAAAAAACTGAGACTCAGACTTATAAGGGAAGTAAAAAGGTCCTATTAAATACCTTTAAAGCCTGAAAATAAAACAGAAGGGGAAAAAATTATCAGGACAGCAGCTCCTGATCAACATCAGGATTTCCAGATCCAGATGAACGCTAGACTTGAAAAGCTGAAGATATCCATATAAATAAATGAAAGTAAGTGACCAAATAAAGATCTTTCACAGCCTAAAACGAGAAAAGGTATAAAATTTGCCAGGTACTTACACAAACTAGCATGTTAAAAGATTGCAATAAGGAAGATGAACCAATGGRGAATCTAAATTAGTGGTGAAAGATKAAAAAGTCAGATTGCTCGCTGCATGTTTACTTCACAAACTTTGGAAAAGCTTATGATAACATGAATGCTTAATCTAGAAAGTAATAGGAGGCTGCTGAAATCTGTAATGAGGCATTACATAAATATTCTGTAATGAACTTGCACCCTCCAAAGTCAATGCCAGCACTCACTCCCAGGTATGTGGAGGTGTTCTGTGTGTACAAGGTGAGGGCTTGGCAGTGAGAGCTGCAGGGTGGCCTCTGTGAGAAGAAATCAGCACTTGCATCCCTGCCAGGCAGGTAGAAGAGCCAGGAAGGAAGGAGTGAAGGCRAGCCTGGGAAAATGAGGGACAGGAAGGTGTTTTTTAGGTTTGGCTTTGTTTTATCAGCCTACTGTTTTTAAACGGAAAAAAAACTAGATTAATTTTCCAAGGTGAGTCTGTTACGCCTGTTGCAGTAAGTGGTAAGTGATCTCTGTATCTCAGCGAGTTTTTATTTGTTCTCTCCTCCTGGTCTCGTTGAGGAAGAGGGCCAACAGAGTGGCTTGGTGAGCATCTGCCAGCTGGCCAAGGTCAGCCCCCAGAAAAGCTGTGAAGAAGTGTTTGTGCCACTGGACAAGCTAAAATCCTGGCTGGACATGTTGGGTACTTTCAGAGACACTGAGAAAGACTTATTTCTAACACCTAGGAAGAATGTAGTGATAACTCAATTTAAGTTAGTGATAACTCACTAATTTACTGCAAAAGAAAAAACACAAATCCTGAATTAAAAATTAGATGTTTAACTAGATGTAATGGATTTTTTTTTTTGCATGGAACACTTGTAATTTATATTAAAAAGTTGATTTTTTTTTTAATATCAGGTCTTTAACTTCTAAAAACTGACTGCAGGCATGCATTTTATAAATTGAGTAAACAGACAGTGCACAAAGAATTAAAGTGTAGATCAGAATAAAATGGCTAACTATACTCTAAAAAATTAAACTGCAAGGCTAGAGAAAACTCTCAGGAGACCTGGATGGCAAGATTACTGAAAAAACTAACATGGTCTGACCTGAATTGAAACAGAACAGTGAGCCAAAGGCAGAGCAGCTACAGAACTGTCATAAAGACTAAACACTTTTTGAAGTTAAAAAAAGATCAAGTGACAACATAAGTTTCACCACAAAACTCTCATACAGTTATGCCTACATGTTGATTAATATTTTAAATGCACCAATACCATCTGTAACATAGTAACTTCCTCCCTCAGAGACATATTTAAAAATAAATGATAGTCATGACCATTAGTTGAGTTGCTTTGAAACAGAAAAACTCTGTTCATAGAAATTTACATTAAACTTACAGAAAAATTTAAGAAAAATGCATCTAGTACAGAAACCAACAAATATTTAAAAATAAATCTGCAATGGAATCAAAGCTAAAGAAAAGGTGGGAGGCAAAGCAAATGAAAAAGATCTATGCCCTGAACACAGTATTTGGAAAAATAACAGTTAGAATTTTATAAATAACTTGAATTTGTGGGAATACTGTCAAACATAAGCCTTGAAGTCATAAGCCTGGAAGTCATCTGGATCCAATGCATTTGACTGCRACTGCTCACTGCAAAGCCTGCATGCTTCACGAAGAAAAGAACAGAGTGCTGGCAAGAGAACAAGAGCAATTGCCATCCCTGACACTTCCATTCAGTTTCAGCTGACAAGGTGAGCTCTGGTGCCTTGGACTGTCAGGCAGGAGAGAAGAGCTCAGCTGCTGACACGCCTGGGCAGCTGATACTCTGCAGCACCTCAAGCAAGGAGATGTCAGAAACACTGGAAACAAACACACAGAGGTTCCAGTTTTAGCACTGCCAAAGTCCTCAGTATAGTTTGGGGGGCAATGCTTTGGTTGTCTCAAAGTCCACTCAGTATTACTGCATTTTATGCAGCTGAACATACAGGGCAAGCCCAGTCACAGTGGAAAAACGAGATCTTGGGTTGCTATCAAGGCTCAGACTGGAAAACCTAGGCCATATTATTACTGGAAACCCACGCACACATAATGTGTTATGCCAATCTATGAAAACAGAGTTATGATACAGTAATTCAGATTGAAAAGGACAGCACRAGGTCATCTAGTTTAACCTCTTACTCAAGGCATAGTCATCTATGAGATCAAATCAATTTGCCAAGAAATGTATTCAGTCACATCCTGAAAACCTATTTATGTCCATTATTTCTCATCCTCACACTATGCAGCATCCAGTGTAGTTCCACTTCTCAAAAACAACCTTATTGTTTGGGAAGGCTGCTATTAATCCTCTTAAAGCCTTCCCTTCACCAAATTAACCCATTCTACCAGCCTCTTCTCACAGGGCCTGTGCTTTAGCCCACCACTCTGGCAGCCCTCCTACAAAATGCCACCAAGTGACATCTTCTTCTGCATTGGGCAGACAAAAGCTGGAGAGAGTATTCTGCATGTGCTTGAGTAAGTGTGAAGCTGAAGGGAATAATCACTGCACAAACTTCTCTGCTGCCACAATGCATCATCCCTGCCTCATGTTCACCTTGCTGCCCACCAGGTCCCCAAACCCTTTCCCACAGAGCTGCTCCTACCCAGTCACACCCTAACCTCTATCTTTCCTAAGAGCTTTTTATCCTCATCATGCTTGCTGAATCTCATGATCCTCCTGCCCCTTCATTCCTGCAGACTGAGTCCTCATGCACAGCAGCTCTGCCCTTCAGCAGAACAACTGGTCCCCTCAGGGTGATGCCATCTGAATGAATGGGACCTTGCCACCTCCATCCAGGGCCCTGAGAAAGATGTCTGTGACATTCACATTCTCTGAAAAAATCCCTTCACCCATGATTTTTCTCCTGGGAAGCTGAGAAGCCTCATAGAATAGGAAAACAATTCTTATCTCATTTGCTTCTCCTCTGTTTTGCTCTTGTGGAATGTGTTTGGAGATGGTTTCATTGGATTCTGGTAGGAAATATTTTGACTCTTTGGCCAATCAGTGCCAAGCTGTGTCGAGACTCTGGGAAGAGTCAAGAGTTTCATTATTAGCTTTTTAGCATTCAGTAAGTATCCTTTCTGTATTCTTTAGTATAGTATAATATTCTTTAATATAATATAGTATCATAAAGTAATAAATCASCCTTCTGAGAACATGGAGTCAGATTCATCGTTCCTGCCTTTGTCGAGGCATTCCCAGCAAATACAATAGATGTCAAACATGACTCAGGTTGTTACAGGTAACTGGGAGCAATCAAACCCTAAATCACACTCTGAGCCTGATCCCACAAGCAGCTTCTCACCCACCTGGCTGCCACCTAGACTGTGGAAGGCACTCTAACTAGGAATGACAAGAGTGCTGTGGGAAACCGTGATGAAAGCCTGACTAAAAGCAAGGTAAAGGACAGCCACTGCTCCTTCCTCACCCACAAACCCTGACATTTTGTCACAGAAGGCAATGAGATCAGGCATGATTAATCCTTGACAAATCCATCCTGACTGTGCCCAACCACGATCCTGTCACTGACATGCTCAGAAATGTGTTCCAAAAGGACTCATTCCACAGGGACTGAGGCAGGCAGCACCATCCTCTAACTCCTTGGCTTGTCCTTTGGAAGATTTTGAAGATTGTGGAACATTCATATTTCCACAAAGGAGACCCCTCCCCAGTTTCTTTAGTCTTTCAAAAACGACAGAAATAAGCCATCTCCTCACCCTCACATTCATCCTGTGGTCTTGCAGGGATCAAGTCTTCTCAAGGAAACCCTGAATCAACCCTCATTCAATTCATGGCTGATAGTTGCTCTCCCTGAACCTCATCTCTGATCACAGAGGCCTGGGAAATCTTCTCCRGTACCTGAGCAGATGGGCATAGCACAGAAAGATGCAACATTTTGCTCAAATGTGTTCTCTYTATTTGCATACTGTGGGAGACTGTGGGAAACCAAGTGGGAAGGATAAAGAAACTGAGTAATCTGTCTGGGGGATCAACAGTTCTCTCTATTTCACAGTGAAATTTCTCGAGTTCCACAAACAGGAGTTGGGAAAAAAAAAAACCAAAAGCAGCCCTCTTTATGTTTTCCTTAATATCTGCCCAAGAATGGGAACYTTCAGAACCCAAAGCATAATTTAATGAGTTTAAAATATCAAAAGGAAAATTCAATACTCATTTATTACTTCCAGTCAAACTCTGTTCTGAACACAGATACTGCGAGCAAAGAGTAAATGATTCACAAGTGTTGGCATAAGCAAGATTGATTTCATTCTAGAGTACATTAAAAAACATGTTCTACGTAATAAAAACACATTTACAGTTCTAAGGGTATACATTTTAATCTTGTTTCCCTCAGCCCTGCTGCTTAAGGAACACATCATGTGAAAATCAACCTCCTGCCAAGTCACCCCTCAGTGAGAACAGCTCCCTGACACTCAATTCCCCCAAAAATATCACTCAACTCTCTAAAAGCAGCACCAGCAAAAGGGGACAGTGATAAATTATCTGAGATTAATGACAGTGGAAATACAGCATTTTTAAAACAAATTCCATCCAAGAACTACATCAAAAAACATTTGTACAGTCCAGGACTTCCTAATATTTGGGTTGACTCATACTGAATTGACACTGCCATATGCTGACTGTGTGCTTGCATTATTACAACACCAACTCCAACTCCTTTGGTGCACAGACTGATGGGTACTAGAGGGGGAAAAAACCTGTGGAGATGTTAATTACTGAYACTTCTCAATGGATCTGGAATTTCATTGCAGAAAAGAATGATACATCAGGAATGATCAGAAAACTGAGATTAAAGGGGAAATGCAATTAARACAACAGCTAAATGTTTTTTCCCCAGAGAGTTTGTCAGGTGTTGATTGTCAGTTTGGTTTATTTCCCTACAGCTTATGATATCCACACTCTCTTGTTGCTGATCTGCCTGTTGGGCATTCAGAAGATGCACAAATAATTTGTTACAATGAAGTCTACATAAAATTGTGTTTTGAATATGAGGTATTATAGGAACTGCACAAAAACCAGGGCCCTTCTTGTCTCCATGTTAGCCATGCAAACAAGTAGCTTGGATACATAATCAGCTTGTGCCTTAGGGCATAACCTGTTGCACAAAACTGAACTTGTGCAATTTAAATGATTCCAACATCAAAAATGACAAAAACAATTATGCTACTCATCTCCCAACAGCCAGCCCAGTGCTGAAGGGCAAAAAGAAAGGAATAGTGCTTAAGCAASAGGAAACCAGCCCAAAATACAAGAGATAAAATTATTTGGGAAGAAAAAATATCCATTTTAGCTACAAACTAAATATTGTACATGATGGTACAATAATTTACTTCTAATAAAAATACTTCTCTAATACATTATACTTCAWGTTTTAGATAAGCTCCTATCATCTTGATTTAATAGCACCTGTTAAAAGTGTTCTTAAAGGTATTGGTTAATAGCACTCCTTAATGACAAAAATCCTCAAGTGATAGGCAAAAGTTCTGAAAATAACTGAGATGTTAATGCAGAGCATGTTAACACAGGTTAAAAGGGAGGATGCTTCCTACTGGAAACTAAATCTCTTTATGGCATTCTGTAACTTGGAAGCACTAACACACGGTCCTTCATTACTTGTAATTCAGGTTTATCACRCAGTGCACAAGGGATGCAAAGTATCACTTATACCCGGCAGAACCTCAGCCAGTTATTCTTGAACTGAGATCATCAACCACCAAATTCATGTAGTCATGTTCTGCCTTTTCAATTACAAAATAYCTTAACAGTCACTCTGCTGTGTGAAAATCTGCCCAACCCACTCCAGAAAGTGACTTTCATAGATTAAGGGCAGCCTTTTTACCAGGCCTTCCTTCCATCACTCCAAAAACGTGAAGACTAAAGTGAAATCATTCACATGGTAACAAGTTTTGCAAGTTAAATACCACTGCTGTTTGCAATRTATATAAATATGAATAAAAAGGTAGGCACTGCTGATTTTCATAGCTTCAAGAACAACAAAAGAAGCCTGGCTGAATGGAAGATTAAGGGCAGAAATACCCATCCAATGAGAATGAGAAAAAAGAGAAAAATATAGCATCTTCCCCCTTAAAATGAAAAAGCAGKGACAATAAAAAAACATTGAGCTAAAATAGCCCATTTTTATGATAAAAATATTACTTCTGCATTTTTGTAGTGAAGTCTGCTATTCATTAAGTTCTACCGGACAGAGTAGAATTTCAGAAAATTAACTGCTCAGCAGCAAACCCTCAGTTTCAGCTGTGTATAAGCCTGTATAGCATAYTGACCCTCTTATTGTTGCTACACTACTAAAATTAGTGCCTTCACTCAGGTGTTAATRAGCACAATCATATGCAGTGCATATGAAGGTGCCACAGCATCAACTACTGTCTGTCTTTAATAATCAGGTCCTTCTGCACCAAATCACCTGCTAACAAGCTCAACCTGTGAAGCACAGATCCATTTTCCCAGATCAATCTTCAAAGACTGTCTAGCATTCAGCAATTCACAGAGAAACATTAACAACTGTATTAAGTATAAAAGAAAGTGAATTAATGATTTCGTCCACAAATTCCCAGACTTTCAAATTAAAGAAGCTCAACGTGAAACACTAGAAAAAGTTAATTAACAAAAAAGCAATGCTAAATATAAATGAATGASAATTCTCATACAGGCAGAAAGGAGACAGACCTTAGGCCTCTCAAAGGAACACAGATCTGAGCTAATTCAACCAAATGGAAAAGAGGAGAGGAATAATTTTTTTAATATTTACACGCTAAATGGATTTTGCATTGAGAAAACACAGCATGCAGTTTTAGAAGGTAAGTCTTGAATGCATTCCCAGCTTTAGCAGAAATATAAAGAAAAAAGCTTTTCCTGGATAGAAACTATAACTTAGAACCCTGTTTAAGTCACAAACATTGGATTTTGAATCTTACTCATGGACCATGGAGMRGAGAGATTGTAACAGCAGTACAACCACTTCCTCAACTGTTGCATGTTAAGTGCAAAGGACAACTTTAAAGTAAGTTGTAAACATATTTAGGGCCTTACAACCAAGAACCAACCAAAATAAGATGAGTTTTGCAAAAGCAATTTGAAGGTATACWATTTCCAACTAAAATGGCTTACAAAGGACTAATTAGTAGAGGARCTAGTATAATAATCTCACTAGGATGTTACACAACAGCAAAAAGTATTATAAATCGTGAGCTGAGTGCACACAGCAGTATCCACACCTACTGCAACTCYTTGGTCAAGCTTGTGCACAGACCTTCCCACAAATCCTGGCCAAAGCAYGCTTCTTAAAACTTTTCTGTCATTCTCTCACAACCATCTGCTAGTTCATACCAAAATTAAATCCATRTTAAGAAAAATCTATATTACTCATTTTATTGCAAGGTGATTTTTTCCATTTCCCTCCTCCAAAATAAATTACTGCAGATAATTCCATATTTTGGAACATTCCAGTCATAGTGAAGTGATGAGAAAGTCTAAACACATCCCTGCAAAGAGGATCATAAAATGACAGAGTTAATTTTCCTTCACCCATAAAARGTGCTGTTGACTRCACATAYAGAGCACACTATTTACTTTCTCATATGAAAGTATACCTATGGTTTCTTAGAGAGGTCCCTTGTTGAGTAACTAAGCTCTCAGATCTATTAAAATGGTTACACATTAACAGGCTCACAACTGCACTGCCAAACCTGACCCATCAGACACCAGCTGAGGGAAWAAAGATTTAAATGCTGTCCTCCAAATCAAAGCTTCCACAAACAGAATAATTCAACTT